>APFE030682296.1:180773-185773 GCA_000404065.3 Pinus taeda
TATAATATAAATATAATAATATTATATATGCTTATTATTAACAAGTATATGATATAAATTTATTTTACATTTAACTAGTTGCATTATATATCTCTGTGTCTGTGTGAGAGATTTAAATCTCTTTTTACTTTTAGGTTAAACTCTTCAATCCTCTTTTAGAAATTCTATGAGTACATACTATTTTTTATTTATTTTTCTAGTTATCCTTTAACAAATAACACCAATTACTTAGTCATATTTAGTTTAACTCTTCATTACATATTTTTCTAACTTCTTCTAGAGGAACTAAGATGACATGCAACACCTATTATTTTACTCATGTAAATGTAAATAAAATCTCTCTCTCTCTCTCTCTTCTCTCTCTCTCTCTCTCTCTATTAGATATATAACATATATAATATTTATAATTATATAGTCAAAGCTCATATAAGTGTTACACAATTTTGATGTTATAGGAGAATCTCTCTATTGTTAGATACATAGATATCAAGATTCCTTTGTATTTTGAATCCAAACTCAAAAAATTTCCTATAGAGGATAAACTGCACACCATAAAAAAAATAGATAACACATAACATGGAGAGAAGGAAAACAAGGTCTGCATGGGTGGAACTATGTTTTTCCAATGGTCCAAAAACCAAAATTCTTCCTTATACTAAACTTATGGATATGATAAGAACCAAAAGTATAATTTAATATAGATAAAACATCAATGAGGAGGACAATATGGTAAACAATCATGAGCATCCAATTGATCTGTTAGGATGGTCACAATTGATGTAGAGGATCTATTCAAGAAGTCATCTTTCTAAGTCATTATTTCATGATGTTGAGGAACCACAACTGTAATTGGGTTATTCATGCTACAAAACCTTTGTTCCAGAGAGTTAATATTTTGCTTGATGTTTATTAAGATTCTCAAAGCCATGTCCATATCCTTTCCTAGAGAGCTCTCTATTGATACCAACATTACTAAGACCACTTTTAGTTTGAATCACAAACCTTCAATGGTTGTTTTGTATTTTCGGAGGGAGATACGAGTGGATCATAACTCCCTCAAATTCATGATTATAATTGTAATAGGGGAGAATACAAGAGAAACTAGGAGTATGCTAATATCAAGTTCAATTATCTATGTAGAGAACTTAGATAGACCATTTGTTAAAGTAATAACCAAATGTTTGGGCCAAAGTTCTATGGATCCACCATTTGATCGTGTTTCTATTTAATATGAAACCGCTCGAATTTGCATGCTAAGTTATAAAATACTCCCAAATTTGGTTGATGGTGGATTCCAATCCTATGTCTTTTGCATTTATTCCTTTAACCGGGTAGTTTAGTAACAACAAAGAATTTCCAAACATGATTAATGAGTTTGGTTGTAGAGGTTTTCATAGGAAAATGCCTCTAAGAAGAGCATATTCTTTTGCTAAGTGGTTAGTTTTCATTCAGAATTTACATGCGAGTTTTCCTTCATTTATTCTTACAAGGAAAATGATAACTCCCTAACCCCCTGCCGACCACTTACCTCCCTTGGGTTTCCTTTTGAGTCTCCATCGAAGAATAAAACATACGAACCTTGCATTGTCCACCATTTAGAGAACTCCTTTGAGTCTTATTGAAGTTGCAAGCATGAGTTTAAGGGAAATTTTCAGATTTTTTTCTCTTTAGAATTGTCCAAATTGATGGAAGTGGGCCACCATGTCTTCTCTGATTCATCTAATTGGAATCTAGTTGGCATGCGAAAGTATGGTAAAATAATTTGTGGGGAGAAAATTCAGACCTTTTTGCAAAATATTTAGGAAGAAGGATGAATTCCTTGAATATGACTTTTTTTTTAGCCGAGCCTATCTTCCATGGTATAAATTTCATGATAGCCATCCAAACCATTTTGAATTTTGGCTTGGAGTGAAAGGAACTACCATAGCATTTATACCAATTTGTAAATAGATATGGTCATGTGAATGGAGAGGTGATGTGAGGATCAATATCTTTAGAAAAGAAAATCCATACCTATTCGGCATAAGGGCATTCAAGGAAGAGGTGTTTTGATCCAGGTGGATATTGGTGGTCATCCACCTAATCACTTGGACCCCCAACACTACCTCTTTAAGTTTCCTTAGTTGTAGCACACTTTACTATTTTTGGCAGTTTTTTAGGTCCTAAACTTGTAGAGGCATTTTCAGGTCCTTAATGATATTTTTTTTGGAAAACAGGAACATTAATAGCATGAGGTAGGGGTTCATAGTTGAAAGTTGTAGACCTCATATATATATTTCTAACGAGGTATCATATGCATCAAACGAAGTTCATATGCCAAAGTTACGACCTCAGGAAGTTGATGTACTAACTATCCCCAACAGGACCCATAAACTTTGGGCACTTCATCTCCTAGGGTTAGGGTTTTGGATGTTTAGGGTTTTACCTTATTTCTCAATAATAAAAAGGCTTTGGAGCCTCATGGTCACATAGTTTCAAAGGCATGTAGCCATCACATCTCTTCTCAGAGATAAGCTACCATCACTCGAGCTAGTTTATTTCCATTTTGGAATTAAACAATTTCATTATTTTTCTATTAATAAATTGAAGTTCAGTTTTTGTTGTAGCTATGTGCTTATGTTTGAATATTTTTTTCATTTCATTCCTGCGTAAATCTGGATCATGTTTTTAATTTCCTCAAAGGGTAGGGAAAGTTCACATCTAGACTTGTCAAAGATCACTATTCTTCCTAGCATGTCAATTGTTAAGTCTTCCCTTATTATATGTCCAACTAAAAATGTTAATCTTTGGAGAAACATTGTTGGCCCAAATGTTTTTCCAAATCACATGCTTTACAAGAATGTTTTCTTCCTCAAATTTCCATACATATCATTTTTTAATAGTGTAGTCTCTTCTTCCCTAACATGTGATCTTGTTTATGGATTGCTTTAGGTGCACATATCAAAAGAATTGATTCAAAGATAAAGATCAGTGGAGATAACTAACTTGGGTAATGACCAATCTTCCATCTAGTTGATATACCATTTATATACTAGAGAGATATGTATTTAAGAGTCTTTTTGTCAATACTACCTAACCATTTTATTGAAGGAGTTAATATTTAAGGATTCTCTTCTAGCGGAGGATGGCATTTAATGCTATTCATCCACAAACTAACATGTGTTTCATTACCTAGGATCCATGATGATTTAGCCTTGATGATGGGAAGGGTTGGTTGGAATGGTTTCTAGATAGTTGATCCTATTTTTTCTTGTATAGGTGAATCAATGCATTTTTTTCATTTATTCTTGGTTCCTCTAACATATTTTTATGTAGTACTTTTCTTTATGGTTTGTGCATGGATTTGGGTTACACATTTTTGCAAAGTGAGGGCATGTTTTGGTGAAAAAAACGAGCTCGATCGAGTCATTTTAAGTGATCGATTGAGAAATTTTTAAGAACTTGATTGAACTACTTAAGGGCTTAGAATTATTTCGATCGAGCTTTCAAACAAAACCTCGATCAAGCTCCTGTCTAACTCGAGTTAACACACAAGATCGATCGAGCCTCCATCTGGCATTCAAAACTATGGCTGCCATTTTCCAAACTATTTCTCTAGACTGTGAAAATTGAATGCTCGACTGAGGGTTTGGAATTCAACTGAGCATTTTGGAGATGGCGCAAGAACCCCACAAATGTCCCTGAAAATCAAACCAACAAATGTTGGTAAGCCAAGGTAGGTTTCCTATCATTTTATCTCTGTTTGGATTAGTTTTTATTATAACAAAAAAAATTAATTTGAAATGAAAAATCACAATTAAAACCACAAGAAAACCCATGGAAACCACCAAGAAAGCCTTTGAAAACAAAAAAAAAACAACATACAAAACCCCAAAAAGACTATATAATTTAGGTTTTAATTTTTCATTTCATTTCATCAAGAATAAGTTTTCAATAGTTGCAATGGTAACATGTTTATTATGATTTTGTTTCTTGATTTTTAATGGTAAAAACTTTATTTTATAACTATTCTATGCTGTGATGTTCTTTTCATAGGAATTTATTGAAATAAATTTTCAATTTTCTTTTTTTTTTGTTATTTAAAATGCATTTTAAATTTCTAACAAATTTAACAACAAATATGCAAAAAAACTTCAAACATAAAACAACTTTGTATCTAAACAACCTAAACTAAAATATATTATCAAATAAGAAAATTTTTTTAATTTTATTATTTTAAAATTAAAATTAATTTATCTTTAAATCTTTTAAATAATAATATACTGTGATTAGTTTACAAAAATAAATACTTGGATTAAAATAGTATCTTTAAAGTTAAAATCGAAAAGGAGAATTTTTTGTTATATATATAACAAAACATAACTATATATAACTAGATATATATATAATTATATAGTTCATTATCTAATTATGAAGACCAAAAATAGTTACATTTTCCTACATGATAAAGAATAAAAAATAGTAATATTAATTATTAATAATTAATCCATTTAGGGGTGGTAGGAGTGAGAGGGGTTATTATTTGACACAACGATGAAATAGAGTATCAATATGCTTGGGTTTTGGGAGTATCAATTAATAATCAAGTAGTAACTAATAATAGAAATTGAAAAGAAGATTAGTGAGGATTCAGGCATGGGTCTGCGTGCAAGGAAATTCAATGCTTCAGGGTAGTACATCAGATGTAGAAGAGGAGATATATGGCACTCATTTACTGTTCTTACACCCAAATCATCATATTGATAAGAATCTCCCTCTATGACTAACGATGATTGGCATCTTTTGAGATTCATGGAGTGGGAAGGCATCTCCCCTTCATGATGGAGCCTAGGACTTCATCTTGTGAGGTGGACTAGACATATTTGGGTCAACTCCTATCCAAGTTGTTGGAGTCACTCCAAGGGATGCTAGAAATTTCGAACCATAGAGGAATTGTAGAAGCTAAGGAGAGGGATACTTATTTAGCTCTTAATGAACACCAAATTCGAACTATGGCATAG
>APFE030682296.1:188273-192594 GCA_000404065.3 Pinus taeda
TGTTTTTCCAATGGCCCAAAAACCAATATTCTTCCTATAGACTAAACTTATGAAAATGCTAAGAACCAAGAGCATAATTTAATATAGATAAAAAATCAATGATGAGGAAAGATGGTAAACAACCATGAGCATCCAATTGATTTATTAGGATGATCACAATTGACATAGAGGACCTATTGAAGAAGTCATGTTTCTGAGTCATTATTCCCTGATGTTGATGAACCACAACTACAATCACATTATCCATGCTACAAACCCTTTTCTCTAGAGAGTTACTGTTTTTCTCGAGGTTTATTAAAATTATTAGAGCCATGTCCATATCCTTTCCTAGAGATCTATCTATTGCTACCAATCTGACTAAGACCACTTTAATTTTGAATCACAACTCTTCAATGGTTTTTTCATATTTTCGAAGGGAACTGTGAGTGGATCATAACTCCCCAAAATCCATGATTGTTATTGTAGAAGGGGATAAGAAAAAAGAAACCAGGAGTAGGTTGATATCAAGTTCAATTATCCATGCAAAGCACTCAACTAGAGCACATGTTAAAGCAATAACTAAATGTGTGGGGCAAAATCTTAGGGATCCCCCATTTCATCATGTTTTTGTTTAATGTGAAACCACTCTAATTTGCATGCTAAGTGGAAGAATTACTCCCAAATTTGGTGGATGATGGATTCTAATCTTATACCTTTTGCATTTATTCCTTTAACTGAGTGTTGATACTTCTGGATGCCATCAACATTGTAAGGGGATCTCCCTACTGTGAATTCCCAATTAGAGCTCACATCATTTGGTGTAGCAGTTCCATCTAGGCATATAATCTAGCCACTGGAAAGGTTTCAAACATATTCCTTGGTTACGATTACGCAGAAGAGAATGAAACACCTCTTTGGGGAAGCAAGTATGTGAGATTTGTGATACACTCAATTTAAGGTGCATGAGGGAAAATCCATGACTGGTAAAAGGAAAATGAGCCTTTAGTTAGAAAAGTAGTTGTATTATCCTAAAGGGGGGCCCAATAAGGAAGATAAAGGCTTGTTGATTACCTACATATTAATCCACATAATAAGTAAAAGTCTTTAAATCGTAACAACTCCCATTCAGTAACAACCATAGCTAAGAAATGAATTAGTTCATTCACTCAGTATGTAATTAAGGCGACATATATCATAAACATAACAAGAGTAGTCCTACTATATCTATGATACATGTATGAAGAAGTGTCGACTCACAGAGACATTGATTAAGAGTGAAAGATCCCAGGTACACTTTTATATGAATGAAACACTGTATGCAATAGTGGAACATGAAGCCACAACTTCTCCAAATAATGATCTATCTCATATGAAACTACAAGAGAATCCAAGGCAAGACTCTAAGAATCCAAGCGCTTATCTTGGGTTATGAGGAGCTATTTATAATAAATGACAATGACCGTTGAGCTTCCTTATGACTCTTCAACTCCTATGACTATTCATATCCTATTAATTACTTATTACATTCCATATGTGACTATTCACGTTCCACATGTGCCCATTAGACTTCATTATATACTATTTATTACATAAGACAAATTACATATGAGACAATGGCTATATAAGACAAAACTCATAATGGGATAAATGCTTATCAAATTGATACATCATTTGCTTCCTCATGGATCTCATTTGTAATGTATGTGTGCCATGCTTTGAGCTTTGTTCAAATGGATTTGACTTGAATTCACAAGTCCCATGCATATTGTGTTTTAACCACCATTTCCTCTAGAAAATATGGTCTTGGAGCTTGACTGTGCATTATTCGATAGCCATGAAAGTTTCATATGGGATTTGACTGGTTTGATGGCATACTATAGAATAATTGCCTTGGTGACCTCCAAGCCTTCCTTTTCTATTGCTTTCTTGATCTATTCAATGTATTTCCTAATCTCCTAGAAGATGATATCTCTACTTCTAATTGCTTTAAGTGTTCCTATTATGGGCATACCATGTTTCTGTATTAGAGACTCGAAACCATAATGTAGTCGATTATAGGAAGTAATAGTACTAATAGAATATTCTCCAAGATGAATGTAGTGGTTATGGTGGATCCTGAGCTGAACTTTGTCTATCTTTGCGTAAATCCTATCTTTATTTCCCAAATTCTTTGGAGCATATGGATACGTGGCAGCGCACTCCTGAAGATGGTCAACCACTTTTTTTTATACTTTCTACATTTTTACCACTTCCTTTGATTTCTTTTAATACCAACAAGAGGAGCCACTACCTATTATACAAGTATCATCTCATCATATAGTCGTTCCATGGTGTCTTCCAATGGGCCGAGTTCTTCCTATATGGATGATTGCCATTCTACAGCATTGAAACTGTGTGATGATAATCATAGGTTCTTTGCCACAAGATGTTCAACCTGTTTCTTCACTATAGTAAGTTATTTCCTCAATCTAGCATTCTCACTTAGTAGATATTAATAGTTGCCTTATGCTGCTGTGGAAAAAGAAACATTTTCTTCCATGACTTCCCTAGGATTCCTTCTAATGTTGGCAACTCTCACCCTTTATGTAGAAACTGGGATAGGATTTTGAGGACCCTTTGGAAAGTATCTATTACTTTTCTACATGATCCTCTTCATAAGTTTATCAAACACGACACTACATACATCCATGACTCTGTATTCTAGTGGATGTGTGATCCCCATCTCTCCAAATGGAAGATGACCACCAGCAAGAGGAGGTTCCTCTAGAGAACTTGGCTCATCATCCATGTGATGAATGATATATTCTTCCTCCAAATATTCCTCTTCTATATCTTGAGTCAATTATTCTTCTTCTAGTCTCTATGCTCCTTCTTCCTCATGGTATTTCCATTTCTATTCTTCTTCTATCCTTCACCTTTCCTTTTCTTCTCTTAAGTCAATTGTTCTTATTCTAGTCTTTGTGATACTTATTTCACTTGGGAATGACTTTGTTGTTGTTCTTCTATCATTCTCCTCTCCTATTATTATGCTTGTTTCTTTTCAATAATCCCATCATGCAACCTCTTCTCCTCTTCTTCTTCTACTTCTCTCCTCCCTTGTTCTGCTTGAACAACTCTTATGTCCAGAGGATCAACTTTCCACTTCCTTCTTCTCTCACTTTTCGAATCATATCTAATCCTTTTCTTAGGAGCTATATTTCTTGCTTGAGGGGTTATATATTCTTCCTCCTAGACCTGCATATCTTGAGTTGGTGGATATTGGGGTGAATTGGTCTCTATTGTTGTATGTCTCTTTGTAACTGCATTATACTAGTTCTCCTTTTTTTCATATTTTGTTGTGTACATGGATGAATACCCCATACTATAATTGATCCTTTCTCAATTTTTCCTTCACACTCTCCCAGGATCATATCCATGAATGTATTTAGTGACGAAGTGCAAGCAATCCAAATCTTGTATTTCTGATGTTGTCTCCTTGTGGCACTTCAGTGCATATAATTTGATCCTCAACGGGAAGGTGGGAAAAGGGGATTTCTTCCTCCTGTCAAGAACTCTTGATAATCCCTTGTCCAACTAATTTTTTACTTCTTGCATGACCACCTTATTAGTCACATAACCTAACATGAAATGAGGGGATATCTGACATTGAAAACATCTAATGTAGGTACCCTCGAGAGATGCAAACCAATCTTTGATATCTCATATTGACTCTACCTTATCATTCATGCAAGGATGATCGATATTGAATATAATATGAAAGATAGTTGCAAATAAATTCTTGGCCAATTTGTCATATGTGCCTTTGAAGCTTGATTATGATACCACTCCGTAGTGGAAATAAACTGGGAACTTGTCCCGAGGGGTCTAATTCTAGTACATTCTTGGGAACATATACTGTGCACATATTCCATCTAAAAGAAATGCATACATGTAGAATTTCAGGGCTTGGTTTACCCTCAAAGATTATTTTTCCTACCCCACATGACGCTACAACTCAAACGACAATATATCTTCTCAATTGAAGATTCTTCCATGGGTTATGACCATATTGAGCATATATATCTATTTTTCCTCAAACATCTTAGCATTCTTGTGCCCATGCAACCAATAACGCATTGCAATCAGATACTGATATACATCTCGGAGGATCTTAGTTGGGTAGACTACATATGGGCAATGAAGAAACTTAGCAGGTTCTCGACCCCATGATTTGATAACATCACTTATGTTGAGGTTGGCTCATCTAATGTAGATGTCATCATTTTCATATTCCGTTATGAACATAAATTATGTAAAAATAAATAAATATAGATAATAAATAATAATCATAATAATATAAATA
>APFE030682297.1:27915-101500 GCA_000404065.3 Pinus taeda
CTTGACATTCCCTGTTATGACCATTCATCTATTTGTGTGACTCTTCAAGTACTCTATGATTGTTACATTCAGCTATTGACACTTGAACTTCCACTTGACAAGAAGTTATATACAATATGCACATGTACCCATGTGAGATTAAATATGCTTGAGAAACCATGCAAGACATCACTAACACTCGGATAGTTGTGATAATACCAACTCTTTGAAATCCTTGCTATGATCAATGGTGGCAAATTGATGCCAAGCTTGGTCATCCATGATGGCGTCTGTGTGCTCAATGGTGACATCCTTCTAAAAGCAAACTCTGGCCTTCGTTGCATCTGGGTGCACTAATATGGCTCCTCTATCCAACTCGTATGATAACTTTCACATCATCATCTTGAGTGGAGCTGGATTGACAACATACTGATGCATAATGTCTATGTTGATCTCCAAGTGTGTGTTGGTGACTATGCACATCAACTTGTTGAAATACATGTTTAGCTCCAGTTAGAATTGCTTCTTATCTTCGCCTTGGTGAGTGTGCCAATTGGGTGGGATCGCATGTGTGCGCATAATGACATCCATGCTCCTAAACACCCTTGCATGTGATTGAAAACACTGCTAAACCTGTCTGCCACATGCCAGCTGATGAATGGGAATATAACCTATATGAATGTGGTTTCTTTAGTTGGTGAATGTTCTGTCTCCTCATGTTCATGTTTTTACTGCAACTCCTCCTCTCGTTTGCGCAACTCCTATTCTTCCTTGAGTTGGTGCTTCATCACTTCAAAATCCTTCTATGTTTCTCTCTCTACTTTTGCATGGTCCTCTTGTCGCGGGGTCACCTCAATCTCTGAAGCTACTTTCATTATAAGTGGATCTACTTGAGCTTACAACTTTGTTCTGCCTCTATGTTGTCAACAACGCTCCTCATGCATTTGTCACATGTAGGTGTGCTACCTTCCACTGTTGTTGATGGTGTTGCTCACTGTGACGTTGCTTCCATTTCATCTTCATATCCTTGTCCGTGAACAACTTGATGTCTTCATAGATAAGCAAGTTCATAGACACTTAATCGATTGCATCCCGAGTTGTGCTCTGAATGGTGTTTTCGAATTTTCTCTCCTGCAAGTCATTGTTCCTATGATGTTGAGAGGAAGGTGAACACCTATGAACACTGTTGAGTGATAAAAGGTGCCTTTTTAACTCCTAATTATCTTCACATTAATTATCAATCTAGGTAAGTCTTTCTATTTCAAGAGTGTACATAGTATATGACGGCTATTTAACTGAGAGAGTAGTGCTTCTAAATTGAAGTATAGTCCTCTCAAATACAAGAGTAAATGGATGGAGCAAGTAAATTCTAATAGAAATTAAAAGAAAACTCAATCCTCTAATGAAAATAAATCATACATTCATCAAAGTAACATCAATCATCATTCGAGAATACAGTAGCAATAACTCATTCCTCTTTTAATTGATTTATTCAATCAAACACAATTCTTAATATAAGCGGCAGATGATCTCAATCTAGGAGCTTCGACAACATTAGTCAATGCTCTTTACAATATATGATCCCAAAATAGAATGCTTAACTAAATAACTAGATCTGAAATAACAATAAATTGTATCAACGATATTACTTGCAAGATATATGAATAGAACAATTCCGTTGACATTGGAAAATAATAAATAGCAAAGCGATATAATTGTAGAAAATAGAAATTCAGTCAAACCATCACACTGCAAGAATCATAAATGCATGATACAGGAACAACAAGTGAATCCACCAGGGTCGGGCCCTTAGCCACCAGTTAACATTGCCAGATTACTTCAAGAGATGTGAACGAATAGCAAATGTTTTATATATTAATCATTACATAAGTATTAAAGCAAGTTCGTGCTCTACTCAACAGCGAGAGTCAATGGTAAACGTGATAATTTCTCAATAGTAATTCTCTCCTTTTTCCTTCTCTTCTTACAATCGTTTCCTTTTATAATGGCAGAGAGGTAAAAAGATAAACAGTAACAGCGATCCCTCAGGATCAAGAGATCCTGAGGGATTCGCGCAATTTTCCACTTCATTCATCTTTCCCTTCTTGTGTTGATCCCTGTGATATGTTTTGTCTTTATCTATAACTGTCACGCTCCTTCCTTGGCTTGATTCTCTTTCGCTATTCCTTGGCTAGAAAACAGTAGTTGTCCCTTTTCATATTTTTCCTGCACAAAGAAGGATAACAATCAGCTAAATTGTACTTTCATATATTTTCCTCATTCTTACCATAATTCTTTGATAGATTAAAATTTTACGATATAAAAGGGATATAACTAAAGGAAAATGATGATGAAATAAATAACATATGCATACCTTTTCCATGACTCAACATACTCCCTTGATTACCCTTTTTCATGTCCTCATGAAAACCATGTAGTTTGTGTGCAGAGTATTCAAGGAATAAGCTGGAGAAGGAACGTCATAAAGTGGTCTAAAACCATGATTTTTGGCTAAGAGCTCAAGAATAGGCCCTGTCTACCCTTCAGGTAGTTCATATATAGCTTTATAACCTTTGGCAGGGTACCAAACAATAGGGCTATGGAACCTATAGCGTCGCCAATAATGCCCTTCCCTTAAGATGAGGTTGCTGTAAGTAACAAAGCATTCTGCAACAAGCTTAAAGTTTTTATAACTGAATGGCTCCCTGTTTTGTACATTACTATTAGAAACTGTCCACCTCAATTTGGCTGTAACCAAGGAGCTTTCCTGAATAGAAAGGAAGTATTCTAATCTCTTCGTGAATGGGCCCTACGATTTGGATTACCCCTTCCCTCTTCATCAGACTTTTGTGTCTAGCCAACATTTGTAATGGGTACTTTGGTTCACCTCTGACCCATAGGTCTAGTCCATTTTCTTACCTCTGGAATGTGTTATGGGCCCTAAACCATTTCAATTGATTAACAACGAATGAAATGAAAGCCTGGAACTGCACATCTCCTATAAAAATACGGGGGTTCCTTCCAATTTCTTCTTGTCATATAAAATTGTGTAAATAAAATTCACACAGCAGCCTCTGTACTTTTATCCCATGATGCTTACAATATTTTATAAAATCATCAATTGTTTTTAGCTCTATTGGTTTTCCAGCCTTGACAGCTTTGATCTTTAATTGTAAGTATCTTTCCATAAAAAATAGGGCATAGTTATTAGCAGGAGATCTACATGCCAATATGTCAGTATATAAGAAGCAAATAGTTTCCATTTGACTCTTGGCCTTTTTCAATCTGATCTTTATTTTCCCAGTCGTCTCTTCCTCCTTTCTGCATTTATCAAATGCTTCACTTAATGAGATTTTCATGTCCCGAAGTTGCTTTTGTAATTCCTAGTATTTCTGTTGTGGGATTATTTCTAGCTCAAGGTGTTCTATGGTAAGTCGAGCTTGTGCCAGATTTTCTGGAAGATTTGCTATACTAGGGTCGCTGCCTATAATGTCTTCAGCTTGAATATCTGTTTGTGTATTCTTGCTATGAGAGTGTATTTTTATTGTCTACGTGTTCTTATTATGGGACTGAATGCTTATAATCTATGTACTTTTGTTATGGACAGTCCATCCTTCTGTCTAGTTGGCCATGTTGTCGAAGGGTACCACTTCCGTTTGAACAACTGCATTACGAATATGGATACTCTCTATTTGGGCAGCTGCTTCTTCAACAGTGACGTGTTGTTCCTTAACAATTGGAGTGAATATGGGCTCAGTTTGAGTCCTAGTGACCTTTGTATCATGAAATTCATCTTGAATGGATGCATCTAACGTTTCTGGGGTTTTGTTTGAAACTTTCCCCGATGTTAATGTCCTCATCCTTTGCCTGAGTCTTTTCACTAATTTCTTCAGCCTCTGTTATTCCTTTCTAAGCCTTTTAATTTTTTTTTTCTTCTTTTCAGAAGGAACAACTGTTCCACTAGTCGTTTCTACTCTTAGTGAGCTTGGCTACTTATCTAGATTTTGTTCTTCAAGAGTTGTGTTGTTACCCTAACTTGTTCCTATTTCTCCTATTTGTCCCACATCGTGTGTATTTAAACCAACCCGACTGGGTTCTCCTGGAGGTGCATTACTAATTTGGTCCACCTCATCTTGAGTAACTTCTGCCCCTATTTCTTCTTACTGATTATATTTTCCTATATGCTCCTATTATGGGCAGAGTTTTCTTTCGATTGTGTTTCTTCAACATTAAGGTTGAGCGGGCTTTCGGGTTGTATAAATTCATTCATATTGGCCAAAATCTAGGCCAATTCAATATCAAATAAGTCTCACAGGGGACTTATGTTGGGTGTTAAGGAGAGTTATATTTCATTCTTCTCCTCATCACTAGAGTGCTCTGTTTCTTCCTCAAGTTCTGACTCCCAATTATCCCATCCTTCCAGCTGTAATTATTGCTCATTTTCTAAACTAGATAGTTCTAAGGGTTTGCTGCTGCTACCCTGGAGGTTTTCAGCTGTTCCCAAGCTTGTCTCTAATTTGGCAGAATGTCCACATTTTTGTGGAATGTTTTCTGTGTTGGTAGTTCTTTTCCTTTTTGGAGCAGGTAAAGCTAACCCCCTTTCTATGGTAAATACTAATTCTTCCCAACTAGTTTGTTGTTGGGCAAGATTATAGCTTACTATCAACCTAATTAATCAATGATGACTCACGACAGTTTCTATATGCTTGGATTTTTTTATGCTTTGAGCAGCATCATGCAATAAGAAATTCAAATACGCATGCAATTTTACAGAACATTTCTGCTTTAGAACTGCTAATAATTTAAGGTGTCATGGCCTTACCACATATTTTCTTTCGTCGCATGTGATATAGCTCTGAATGATTCTGGCCAATTCTATCCATTATTCTCCAAGGGATGAAGGTTGAACTCCTTTTCCTTTGACAATTAGGTTCTGTCCCTCATCCTGAAAGACTGTAATAGCATCCTGCAACCTCAATATTTCATGATTCCATATGGGTCCGACTACTGTTAATTCAGACACTTCAGCTATTACTGCGTGTCACTGTAATTTTCCTTCCTCTTATCATAGAATGTTCATTCTGTAAATTCTATAAGAATTCGATAGCAGTGGCTTCATTGGGTTGCTGCAATTGTGTGGAATCTGCAAACCATCCGGCTCTGACTAAAATTTCCCTGGCGACATTGAAAACAACTAGTATCAGTGGCTCCCTGCACACTATTCTTCCTCCCATTTTATCTAAATTCTGCACATTTTTATTTTAACATAGGTAACACAGCAATAGACAGAGCCCTCAATGGAACAACAATTGTTCCTTAAAGGGAACAACACGAAAATCAAATATACAGGAGACTGTTGTTCCTTCAATGGAACGATAGTTGTTCCTTAAAGGGAACAACATGAAAATCTGTACACAAAATTGTTGTTCCTTAGAGGGAACAACAACCGCTCTTTGGAGGGAACAACAGTTGTTCCTTAAAGGGAACAACAAAGGAAAAGAAAGAGTTTATTTACAGTTTATTCAATCAAAATAGAACGAATAATTTATGTACAAAATTCAAAGACAAAATGAATTATTTACTAGGTCAATGCTAAGGATGGGTTATTCTCCTCAGCGAGAATTTGTATGGTGGAAGCTTCCCATAATTGTTAGCAAAAGGAATCCCTAGTAAGCAGTTTGTGATAAAGTCGTACTTGATGTCCATTCGCTTTAAAATAATAGCCAGACTCATCGATGGTGGCTAATGTGATGGTGCCATTATCATGCACCTTCCGTATCTCATAAGGTCCTAACCATCTGGTCTGGAGTTTTTCGGGGAAATCGTAGAACCTAGAATCATACAAGAGTGCCCAATCTCCTTCGTGGAAGACCTTATTTTTAATAAGCGCATCACACCATTTTTCTCTTTGTTGTTGGATCAGTGCAGTGTGTTGAAGAGCTGATAGCCGGATTTCGTTCAATTCATTGACTTGATGTAGCCTATTAATCTGTGCCTCGTTTAAGTCCAAGCCTACCTCCTGAGCTATCCTCAATGTCTGAATTTCAAATTCAATTGGGAAGATAAGTTCTTTGCCAAACACTAATTGGTATGGGGAATATCTTGTGGTATTTCCCCATGTCATACGGTATGCCCACAGGGCTTCTGGCAATCAGGTAGCCCAATCACGTCTATGTGATGCAACTATCTTTGTGAGTATTGCCTCAATCACTTTATTTGTGCTTTCTACCTGGCCATTTGCTTGTGGGTGGTATGAAGTCATGATCTTGTGCATGATATGATAATTCTTTAGTGTTGCAGTGAATTTATAGCCTATCAAGTGTGGCCCTCCATCTATAATTACCTCTCTAGGCAAGCCATATTGTACAAATAGTTGGAAAACAAATTGGATTACGGAATTCTTTGTTGCCCTTGGTAGTGCCTCTACCTCCACCCATTTAGTCACATACTCTGTTGCAACTAATATATATGTCTTTTTATTAGAGGATGGGTTTATTGGACTGATAAAGTCTAACGCCCATCTCTCAAAATGTTCAATGACTATTTGTGGGTGCAGAGGCATCTCATCAGACTACCCAGGGCATCCCATTCTCTGGAAACTATCACATGCATGGACAAACTTCTTGGCATCCTTAAAAATGGTGGGCCAATAATAGCACATCTATAAAAATTTGTGACCAGCCCTATGATTTGCAAAATGTCTGCCACACGGCCCATCATGGCACGCTTTTAGAATGTCAAAAAATCCATCTTCCGTGACGCATCTTCTAATGTGCATATCAGTTCATATATGAAATAAATAGCCCCCAATCTAAGAGAATCACGTGTTGTGTTGTACTATTTGTTTTCTTTCATTAGGCATCAGGTGCTTGGGTAATTTTCCAACTGCCAAATAATTTTCAACATCTGCATACCATGGTGTTTTCACTGTTACAACAAATAAATGTTCATCTAGAAACTGGTCTTCTACTACTACCGAGTCATCTGTCTTTGGCATTCGTGAAAGCAAGTCTACTACTGGATTTTCTTTTCCTGGTCAATCTTTAATTGTTATATCAAATTCCTGCAAAAGAATCAACCATCTTGTAACTCTTCCATTTGTCGCTGGTTTATCAGCTATATATTTAATAACAGAGTGATCAGTGTATAAAACCACAGGGTATCTTGTTATATAATGTCAGAATTTATTGATAGCATAGGCTAGAGCCAAAAATTCTTTTTCAGTAAGAGTGTAATTTAATTCAGTAGTAGATAGATTTTTGCTAATATACTATATTGCATATGGATTTTTATCTTTTTCCTGGCCAAGAACTGCTCTTATGGTTGTGTCTAAAGTGTTGAATGAAATCTGGAATGACAAATCCCAATTTGGGCCCCTTAATACTGGGGTTGTTGATAAAAGTCATTTTAAATCTTCAAAAGTGATGTCACATTTATCTGTCCAAATAAAATCGACATTACCTATTAGTGCATATAACAGTGCATCAATCTGAGAAAAATTCTTTATAAACCTTCTATTATAACCAAAAAAACCCAAAAAAATGCGTATCTCTATTTGTGTGGTAGGGGTAGGTATTAAAACAATTATCTGAATTTTTGTTGGATCTACCTGGATTCCAAAAGCTGAGATATAGTGACCCAAGATGAGGCCTTCCATTATCATCATGTGGCATTTTTCATTGCTTAAACAGAGTTTGGTGGCAATGCATCTTTGCAGAACTTTCTCTAATGTTTGCAATGCTGGCTCGAAGTCATCTCCATAAGGTGTAAAGTCATCCATGTACACCTCGAGCCCTTCATTTATTAGATCTAAAAAGATGCTGACTATAGCCCTATGAAATATGGCAGGGGCATTGCATAGACCAAAAGGTAGGACCCTGTAAGCAAATGCTCCCCAAGGGCAGGTAAAGGTAGTCTTATCCTAATCTTCAAGGGCAATCTGACTTTGATTGTATCCACTGAAGCCATCTAGGAAAGAAAAGAATTTTTTTCCTGCCAAAGTTTCTAAGACCTGGTCAATGAACGGAAGGGGAAAATGGTCTTTTTGGGTTGCTTTATTAATCTCTCTATAGTCAACACATATACGCCACTTTCCATTCTTTTCGGCACCACTACTAATGGTGAGACCCATTTGCTGTCAGATATTGGGTAGATAAAGCTTACAACTACCAATTTTTGTAGTTCATCTTTAACAATATCTTTAAGATGATTATTTAACCTCCATTGAGGTTGTTGAACGGGCCTGGTATCCTTCTCTATATAAATGTGGTGCATGCATAATTGGGGATCAATCCCTTTCATGTTTGGGTAATCCCATGCAAAGGCCTCTTTATATTTTCTTAGGAGTTGGACAAGCTTCTGCTCCTAGTCAGCAGTTAGGTTTTTGTTGATATTTAAAGTTTTTTCTAGCTCAATTTCTATGGTTTTGCTGTTATAAATAGAGCTAGTTGGTATTTCTTGATTGTTAATATCTTTTAGGGGATCTTCTTCTAGTTCACTATCGAATGCTGCCTCGATCATGTGACATTTTAGATGGGATCCGACATTTCGTTGGTTAATGTAGGTGTTAATGATGTCATCTTCTGTTTGATCTTTAAATTCAAGAGCATCATCTATGGTTAGCAATGATCTAATGTTTTCAGTTTGATATGATATAGGTTGTTTTCTGGTTTTTATTATTGTTAAACTTGGCTGAGTTGGAGGATATAAGGCTAAATTCTTTACATTGCTTCATCTTGCTATAGTCATGTTACCTGTTTGACAGCTTATGTAAGCATTCGCAGTTGCTAGCCAAGGTATACCTAGAATTAAGGGATGTTCATTGAGTCGGTTTCTAGGATTGGTGATCAAAAAGTCTGTAGGGTATTCCTAAGAGTCTATAGACACCATTACATCTTGTAATGTGCCTTCTGGTTTGACTACCGATCGGTCAACCAATTCCAACAAGGTTGTAGTTGGGTCCAAGGATGTAATGCCAAGCTTTTGGCAAGTTGTGGTTGTAAGAATATTGATTACTACTCCTAAATCAACTTAGGCATTGGGGAAGGAGCATCCATTTATTTGCACCGTGACTATAGGATTTCCTGGGTCCTCACATTTTATAGGTGTTTCTCTTCATGATATTAAATGAGATAAGGTACCGACTACATGGACAGTTGGATTTCTTTTTATTTTCCTCTTTGGCTCTTTCATACATAATTCCTTAATAGTTTTTCCACAAATTCGGATTTCTTGAATAGCCTGGAGGACGGGTATTTTTATACACAAATTTTTCAATTATCTAAGAAGATCAAAATCAGGATGTTCAATTGGGCAAGGTATGATTAGTCTTTTTGGGAATGGTGGAGAAGAGGTGATTTCTTGATCATGAGTTTTTTGTCTAACCATGTTCTCTTCTTATGGTACTTATTCTACAGGTAACGGATCTTCAATTTCAATATTTTTACCCCCCACTGATTCTATTATCCACCCAGATCTTAATTGAAGGTCATTGCACTCCCTTAACTTGGTTTTTGGCTCTGGTCCTTCAAGAATTTGCACAGATTGAACTGGTTCTTTGTTGTGGTTCGGGTTGGGTTGGGCTGGGAGTTGTGGTCTTAAGTTTGTCTACGAGTTCTGTTGTAATGTGTAAGGAGCTGGCAGTGTCGGTTGAGGTAGGGGGATTGTTTTTGCTGGCTGGTTTGTAGGTCTCTGCCAGCTCGACTGCCAATTTTGATTCTGTGAAGTTGAGAGTGGCCATTGGGATTGATATGCATTATTTTAAAAAAACAGTGGGAAGTAAGGGGAATTTGGCCAATTGTTATTTTGATTTGATTCGTTGGGCCAAGGTGTCATAGGGGATGGCTGTTGTGACCAATTGGAAAAATATGGCTGGTTCTGCGACATGGTTCCCAGGTATTGTTTTGAATTATATTGCAGCATTTGAAAGAAAGAGGATAGATCAGTCAGTGTACCTGTTTGTTATGGTTTCCATTGGTGACACTAATTTAGAAGGTAGACTAGTTTTGCATCTTCTTTTGCCTCCTTATAGACTAATTTTAGCCCTGGGAGTGATGGGAAACTTTTTGTAGCATGATCTTTCATACATATGGCATAGGTTTGCACCATATCCAGTGAGCACTCTTTTTGATTATGCTTCTTTCTGCATCTAGCACATAATATCACTAAGTTTTTTTCTTCTTCTGCCTGCTTTTGTTTGGCTTGCATAATGTCCAATTGCGTTGTCAGAGTCCCTAAAATATTAGTTTTTAAATCCTCTAGCAGGTTGCCAATTTCTATCCGAGTTGTGCCTCTGCCATAGATTTTGTTGTCCCTTGTGGTCATGTCGCATTCCACTGGCTTTAATCTCATGTTGCCTCTTGAACACTTGATACACAAATTAATGATGTCAGCATAATTCTCCTAATATATATCACCTTTCCCCATAATATTTAATGTTTCTACCCATTGTTCTTTCATCCCTTTAATTAGTGTAGTTTCTAGCACATTATCAGGTAAAGGCGGAGTTGCATAGGGAGACCGCTAGAGGTTACATTGAAATCGTTCCACATATTCTTATAATGTTTCACTTGGTCTTGCTACCATTTGGAATATTTCGTCTTTAAATTCCCTAGATCCACAATAGTCCTGATACTTTTTTAGGAAAGTGGTTTTCATTTGTTCCCAAACATTATTGTGCCTCCACCTAATCCCATAAACCATCGCAAGGCTACTCCTTTTATTGTAGAGGGAAGCAATTTTAGTTTTTGGGGGATGGTGGTATAATCATACCCCCGACACAATACATCAAGCTCAAACATGAATGCGTCTGGATCCTCTGATGTTAGCCCATGAAGAGTAGGAATATTTTGAAGAGGGATGTTTCATAGGTGCGTTGACCGCTGTGTAAAAGATGGATACTGGAAGGTGGAGGTCTGAGGTGCTTGTGGGTTTTTGGCCATTTGATCAAACATGTGCCAATACCCTTCTGGGATTTCTACGGAGTTATTTCTAGGATGACTAGAAGGGGTGGGAATGAGTTTAAGAACACTCCCCTAGTCTGGGATAACAAGTGTTCCTTGTTGAACTACTACTTGGGGGGATCTTGGCTCCTCTGTTTCCCTTGCTTCTTCTTGAATGAACTTAATAGTACTCCCTCTATCTGGGATGTTGAATGTTCTTAGTTGAATTATTACCTGAGGGGATCTTGGCTTCTCTGTTTCCCTGGTTTCTCCTCCTCCTTCACGAACATTACTAGAATTCCCTTCTTGTAAAGAAATTGGGCAGGAATTTTCAATTTCCTGAAAATTTTTCTTAGTCTCTTATGTTTTGTTGTGGACCTCAGTGAAGGCGATAGATGGTGAGCCTGTGGCTCGAAGGGAGCCAGTAGGTTGTGTAGAGGCAACTTTTCTAGGACCTACTGATAGCTGAGATTCAGCTTTCTTTATGTTGTCGTCTATGAAAGTTGATCATCCAAGGGTCACCAGTCCCTTATATCTGTCAGGTTTGGGTAGGGAAATTGTATTATTTCCAAGTTTTTTCTTCTTAGTCATACACACAATTCAAATATTTACCTCTACCCTAAGTTCTTAACAATTCTGCTGGAAAGCAAGCAGGCGAGCAGGCATATTACATGCTACGTACATAGGTACTTACCTTTTGTTTTCAATACCAAACTCTTTCCCAATAGACAAGCAACAAATACCTATATAATATTTCTGTAATTGTGCTAAACAGAGGGTTGGGGAGCAATCACTTTACTTGTTCATTACGTAGGTTCTTACCTTCCATTTTCAAAACCCAATTCTTCTTCAACAACAATCATCTGATGTACACTACTCCTCAGAAATAGATACTCTCTCCCTGGCAACGACACCAAAATGTTGAGTGATAAAAGGTGCCTTTTTAGCTCCTAATTATCTTCACATTAATTATCAATCCAGGTAAGTCTTTCTATTTCAAGGGTGTACACGGTATGTGGTGGCTATTTAACTCAGAGAGTAGTGCTTCGAAATTGCAGTATAGTCCTTTCAAATACAAGAGTAAATGGATGTAGCAATTAAAAGAAAAATTAATCCTTTAAAGAAGCTAAATTAGACATTCATCAAAGTAACAACAATCATCAATCGAGAATACAATAGCAATAACTCATTCCTCTTTTAACTGATTTATTCAATCAATCACAATTCTTAATATAAGCGACAGATGATCTCAAACTGGAAGCTTTGATAGCAGTAGTCAATGCTCTTTACAGTATATGATCTCAAAATAGAATGCTTAACTAAATAACTAGATTTGAAATAACAATAAACTGTATCAACAATATAAGTTGCAAGATATATGAACAGAACAATTCTGTTGAGACTCGAAAGAAGTAAATAGCAAAGTGATATAATTGCAGAAAGTAGAAATTCAATCAAACCATCACACTGCAAGAATCATAAATGCATGATATAGGAACAACAAGTGAATCCACTAGGGCCAGGCCCTTAGCCACCAGTGAACACCGTCAAAATACTTCAGGAGATGCGAAGGAACAACAACTATTTTATATATTAATCAATGCAGAAGTATTACAACAAGTTCGTGCTCTACTCAATAGTGAGAGTCAATGATAAATGTTACAATTTCTCAATAGTAATTCTCTCCTTTTTCCTTCTTTGCTTAGAATCATTGCCTCTTATAATGGTAGAGAGGTAAAAATATAAACAATTACATCGTTCCCTCATGATTAAGAGATATTTAGGGATTCACGCAATTTTCCACTTCAGTCATCTTTCACTTCTTGTGCTGATCCCTATGATCCATTTTGTCTTTATCTATAACTATCGCGCTCCTTCCTTGGCTTGATGCTCTTTCATTGTTCCTTGGTTAGGGAACAATAGTTATTCCTTTTCGTCTTTTTCCTGCACAAAGAATGATAGTGATCAAATAAATTATAATTTCAGATATTTTCCTCATTCTTACCATAATCCTTTGATATATTAACATTTTAGGATATAAAAGGGATATAACTAAAGGAAAATGATTATGAAATAAATAACATATGCATACCTTTTCCATGACTCAACACACACAATGACATCCATGCTCCTGAACACCATTGCGTGTGATCGATAGCATTGTTGATCCTTGTCTAGTCCATGCTAACTGTTGGATGGGTCCATAACTTGTATGGGTGAAATTTCTCCAGTCTATGCATCTTGCGCCTCCTACTATGCCTGTTTTTGCTGAAACTCCTCCTCTCATCTGTGTAGCTCTTGTTCTTCCTTGAGTTTCTACCTCAGAACCTACAACTCCTTCTCTGTTTCTCTCTCTTCCTTTGCGTGATCCTCTTTTCATGACATCGTCTTATAACCTTAATCATCACAAGTGGATATGCTTGAGCTTGCAACTTTGTTCCGCCTTTTCACTATCAACAACCCTCCTCTTGCATTTGTCAAATTCAGGTGTGCTACCTTCCACTAATATTGATGGTGCTACTCACTGTGACGCTACTGCCATTTCTTGATGTCTTCATAAATAAGCAAGTTCATAGACACTTGATCAATTGCATCCCCGGTTATGCTCTGAACAGTGTCTTCGACTCTGCTCTCTTAGAAGCCATTGTTGAGAGGCAGACGAACACATGTGATACGTAGAGATGTAGCAACACTCATGACAACAAATCTATCGGTCAAAAACCAAAACAAACTGAAGGACTGACATGTAACTTACATGTGTGACTGCTTATGAATATTGTGTAATTTTTACTGGGAGACTGACTTCCAAAATTGCGCAAGGCACTGTCCAGGCTATTAGGAGGATGACTGACTACTGGAACTGCCAAATGTATAGTCCAATTTGGCCTACTAAGGACTGAAACTGCGTGATGCACAATTTGAGTCAGCAGTGACATGAAAAACAACAAACTACATTGTGCATTTTCTGGGGCCAACAAGGCACTACCTCCTAGAATTACATAATGCAATTCTAGAGGTTAGTGCTCAGCCATACTTGCATGATTTCTGGAGGGAAGGTATATCCTTCACTTCCAGAAATGCGTAGTGCTATCCGAGCAAGGTAAGGTCTGGGATAAGGCAGCCCAGACCCATAGATGGGCGACTAAAAACATGATAAGTATGA
Organism: Pinus taeda; assembly: GCA_000404065.3. NCBI lineage: Eukaryota > Viridiplantae > Streptophyta > Pinopsida > Pinales > Pinaceae > Pinus > Pinus taeda. The sequence continues at coordinate 41,998 of APFE030682297.1, forward strand.
ATGCATGGTGATATTGAGTGCAAATAAGAGTGAATGATCATGCATGCAAACAGAAAGTGCAAGATTCAGAAAATAGGAAAACATGCATGTGTGTGAAGCGAGTCGCCACAACAATAACCGTGGGTGCAAAAACAGTGTCATGCATGTGATAGAAGTGAAATGAGAATGAAAATTGATATCAAAAAATGCCAAACAAATATGTACAAAAATACAATATATACAAACAAGCAATTGCTCAGCCGAAACCTAAGGAAAATACTTTTTAAGGTAGAGTCCATTTCAGGGCTCCGCCAGCTTGTTCCCTCTAAAATCAATTAATTTGTAGGACCCTTTCCCCAAAACTCACTTGACTACAAAGGGTCCATACCACATTGACTTGAATTTTCCTACCCCCAGGGCATCTTTATCTTGGTCATAGACTAAGACAAGGTCGCTTTCAAGAAAAACCCAAGGACGGACAACTTTATCATACTGAGTTTTAACCCTCTTCTTGTGGGCCTCATTTATTATGGTGGCATCTTGACGTTGCTCATCGAGATGTTCCAATGAATGAGGCATTCTTCAAGACTAGACGTCTCTGGAAGAAGTTCTATAGCTAGCTTAAGGGATGGAATTTCACATTCGATAGGAAAAATAGATTCTAGCCCGTAAAATAATTAAAAATGAGTAAAATCAGCGGCAGTCTTCACCAATTTTTGGTATGCCCAAAGTGCTGGGTACAACATGATTTTCTAATTGAAGTGATTTTCTCCAATTGTCCTTTGCAGGATAGCCTTGAGGAACTTATTCACGGCTTTGACTTGCCCGTTGGCCTGAGGATAATACGGAGACTAATGTTGCTACCGCAATCCCAACTTGAGGGCCAATTCAGTCATTAGTTGATTCTGGAAGTGCCTGCCATGGTCAGCGACAATCTCTCTTGGGATACCAAATCGGGAAATAACCTAATTGAAGAGAAACAAGGTTGTTGTTTCACTATCATTTTTGTAAGTAGGCATTTCCTCAACCCACTTCATAAAGTAGTCTCTGACCTCAATGATGTACTTGTGATTTTCCTCCAAAGGCATATTACAAGTAGTGAAATCAATGCCCCACTTTGTAAATGGACCAACAGTGATAACAGGAAAATGTGGAGCTGGATGCATGCACATTTTTTGAGTATAAATTTGACAAGGGTGGCAACGTTTGACCACTTCAATATAATCTTTGAAACTTGAAGTCCAAAAGTAGATGGAACAAAAACTTTTATGGGCTATTGCAAGCCCTGATACATGACAACCACAAGCTTTGTTGTGGCAATCATTAAGAAGACTCTAATTCTTCTAAAGTTAAGCAATGCCTAAGGACTAAATCAACCCCTCTGTGATATAATGTATCACCAATGATAACATAGTTTTCAGCAAGGTGACATAACTTTCAACGCTCATCCTTGGAGGAAGCAGGTGGGAACTTTGAAGTCTGGAGATATATAATGATATCTCCATACCAGGGATCTTGTGAAGAAATCAGGAGTAAATGTTCGTTGAGAAAATTTTCCTCATAAACAATGGCTTCCTCACAAGTCAGCTCAGAAATTAATTCCACAAAAACCAATGACTTCTTAAATTTGGTTGACAAGAACTCGAAACCAAATTCTTACAAAATAACAATCCGTCAATTATATTTGCCCCTGATCACTCGCCTACTGAGGACAAACTGAAAAGGATTGACAACCGCTAAGATGAACATTTTTCGTATCAGAATATAATGACGAAGCCATTGGATAGCATGGACAGTTTCCAAGGCCAATTTCTCGATAAGAGAATAGCATAGCTCAGGACCTACTAACCCTCGACTCAAGTAGTAGATTACATGCTCACTGAGATCATCATCCTCCTGAACTAGAACCATACCGATGGTTGATTCTACCACAACAAGGCACAAAAGGAAATCTCTACCATAATCTGGTGGAATCAACAATGGAGCAGAGATTAATGCCTATTTCAAGGCATGAAAATATCGTTGCACAAAGTCATCCCATAAAAATGGAACTCCTTTCTTAAGCAAACGCATAAATCCTTTAATAATCTCGGTGTAATTTGCTATAAATCTTCTCAAGAAATTTACATTTCCTTCAAGACTTTGAAGTTGATGAATGGAAGATGGGGGAGGCAACTACATTGTTGCCTCAGCCTTGAGAGGATCAACTTGAATCCCTTCAGTCGATATGATGAATCCTAACAACTGACTAGATGCAACCGCAAAGACACACTTATTCGAATTCAACCGGATTTTATAAAAATGACATCTCTCAAAAACTAACCAAAGGTCACTGGGATGATTGATTCTCTTTCAAGCACGAGCAGCTAAGCCATCCAAGTATGCTTTGATAACATTTTTGATGTCATGGAAAGCATAAGACATGTCCCGCTGAAAAGTAGCTCCAGTATTTTTAAGACCAAAAGGCATCTTCTTGTATGCAAACATGCCCCAAGGACAAATAAAGATTGTCTTGTGTTGGTCCTCTGGACAGATAGTAATCTTATTGTAACCAAAGAATCCATCGATGAACGAAAATATTTCATTACCAACACATTCATCCACAATTTGATCAATAAAAGGCATGGGGTAATTGCCTTCTGGACAAGCTTTATTCAAACCCTTAAAGTCAATACATACTCGGATCGTTCCTTGATTTTTATCTACCGGGGCTGGATTGGAAACCCACTCCATTAGATGAACGGGGTATATGAAACCCACCTTAAGCAACTTTTCAACTTCAGCTTTAATAGTTGTTGCTTTCCGAGGATTAACTAGTCGAAGCTTCTGACAAATAGGTTTGGCATTTTCATACGTCTTGATCTCATGCTGGACTATAGATGGATCAATTTTAGGCATTTCCTCATAAGACCAAGCGAACACATCTCGAAACTCTTTAAAGAGGGTGCAAATTTGAATTTCTTCAGGGGAACAATTAGCTCCTATGAAGACATTTTCTATAACATTAGGATTCCTAGAGATGTTTATAGGTACAATTCTTGAGATAACTGACATATTATCTTCGGCATGTAATTGTGCTAGAGCCAAAGGGTTTGAAACTGTACAAACATCACAAGTAAGCAGATTGGATAACCTGGATTCAACTTCATGTAATGGAGAAAGAAAATATGAACGATGATGTAAATCTTCACATCGTCGATCTACACCCATCATTGCCTCCAAAATTGCTTCTTTAGATGGTAAAACCGTATCTAAGAAATCCAGAGAAGAAGTAGATTCAAGGGTCCAAGCTAGAGCCACATCACCATCTAACTCCTCCTGTGAAAAAGGAGTGGGATGGTTGTATGTAGATTTAACGCTAGATTGATAGTTAAGTTCTACTATAGACATGGGAAATTCCATTCCACCAACTTGCCCTCCATCTAATGTGGTGGTAGACGAAGGTAAGGTCCAAGGGTCCAAAAAATAATGTGTTTGAAAGAACTCTTTCCGTGAAGGCCCCCTGGAGGATGAAATTGCATTGATTCTAGCTGTAGGAGGAGGAAGGTCAAATATACCCATTAACAAAGAGTACATCCCAACTCCTAAATTCTCAATAGGTTGATGGGGATTATCCACCAATGGAGCAGTAGAATCTAAAGTTGCATGGGAGTCACCTGGATAATAATCTAACTAATCAAATTTAACAATTATCCCCTCATGAGGAAAACAGAGGATGTAGAATAAAGATGAAACTATGGCATCCATCTCGTAAATCCAATTCCTTCCTAAGAGGAGATTATAATCTAGGTTGGGATCAACGATTTCAACCTTAATATTTATGACCTTCCCCCAACACATATAGGAAAGGTCGGGATAATTCCGTGTGGCCTACTAGAATGTCCATCAAATGCTTTTGAGAGATTCGGTGAAGGAATAGATGAAGGTGATCCAATGGCCTTCCAACATGACATAGACATTATGCATGTGGAAGCTCCCTCATCTATAACTACTCGAAAAATATTGGTTCTCCGATAAGTGGAATTTATCTGGAAATCCATATGGTGAGGAAGTCTCTTTTTGATGTTCAGCATATCAAAGTGAGCACTAAAGAATTCTTTGCATCTACTGCACCAATTACCAAAAGCAAAGAACTCCTCTTAGCAGGACATGACTGGAGTACCTCCAAAGCAGATATAGCACAAGGACTTTGAGACAGATCTTCTACAATTGAGTAGTTCTAGGCTGCCCTAGCATTAGGGTTAATAGTGGAGTGCTTTGCGGAAACTTTCGGTACTCGAGATATAGACTTAGCAGAGGGTGACTCAATATGAAGTGGGTCTGTGGTTTTGGGAACAAATTTAGCCTTAGATGTTTTCATTTCACCATAATCGTTTGCTCGTGTAGCAACATCGACATGAGAGTTCATCATATAAACATTTGAGGAATTTTCTACTTCCTGGTTGCCCCCTGCAGAGGTACTAGTGTTCAAGTTCGCACCATCAAGTAGTTGTTGCCCTTGGGGAAAAGGGTTTGTCAGAACAGATTGGGACCTAGAGGACCCTTGCTGCAGTAACAAGTGTTGAGCATATTGTATCTTAGGGCAGAGGTGAGTCAAATGATCTTTGTGTAACTTGCATGGAAGCTTAACCTTTTTCTTAGACTCTTTTCTACCCTCATTGACACCATTGTCAGGTTTGCTCACATTGCCCTTCCCCTTCTAGTTCTTCTTCTTAGCTCATCCCTTCCTCTTCCCATCGGATTGTTGATTTCCTTTAGGGTTAGAGGCCTGGATGATGTTTATAGAGGTAGGTTGGGAAGGTGAAGGTGTAGACGGTGTTGTCTGGTTAGTAGAAGAAGTTTGTAGAGACAACTGCTACAATTGGTTAAAAAGGTTCACTATATTTGCATCAATTGATCCCACTATACCATCGACATGAGGGATTGGATTCGGTTTGGCTAAATCAACCTTAGATCTAGGAGCATCATTTAGAATTTTTTGAAGAGTCCCAAACTGAGAATATATTAGTTCTAATTGTTGGGCTCAAAAAATAGCCTGCTCTTCCAAATAAACACTGGAAAGAGAAACATCCTTTGAGATCTTAGGTTTTAATGATTTGAGAAACCATTAGAGAAGGAACTCTGGTGGAATTTTGGCTTTGATAAGCCTTTTTCTTCTTCTCCATTCCTGGATATGATCCAAAATGTGAGTTGTTGTGTCTTGCTGAAAGTTGGCCAAAAGTTCAGTTTTGATTTCATAGTGGACAGGCAACAGAAAATCATTCAAGAAAATATTAGCCAAAGCAGCGAAAGAAGTATAGGTGCCCCCTAACAACTCTAGATACCATTTGGCTACGTTTCTAGTTAGGGTGTGCTGTAATAACCTCAAATCAAGTCATCTATCAGGGAGTTATATGAGCACCATAAGTGAAATGTAGTCACATGGTCTCCCGACCCGAGTCTTCACCACTCTTCCCCTTGAACTTTGGAATATCTGAGGGAAGTTTAGTTGGGACCGGAGGCCAAGTTGGATTGTACCTAATTGGATCATTCATCAATTTAGTTAAGTCTGTCAAATTAAGCGTGGCCAGAAAAGGAAGTCATGGGGGACCTTCGGAATTCCATCCAAAGCGGGCAGGGTTCGCAAAGGTCTTAAAAGAATGACCAGGATTTTGAAAGGCACTAGGTTGCCTGAAGTAACTTGTAGAGCCTACTAAACCAAAAGGTGATCCTTATGGTCCAGCAAAATTTGGATTTTGACCAACTCCTGCTAAAAATCCTCTGTAACCACTGAAGTTACCCCCTAATGAAGTATTGAAAGGAGCTGACAGCCCCTGATAAGGGTTCCATGCGTTAGCAAAGGGTGGAAAACTTTGAAACAAATTAACCGAAGAATACATCATATTCCTTTGTTGGTTGTAAAACTGATTCCCAACACCTATCCCACTAACCGTAGGGTTTGTCTAACTTTGGAAAGGGTTACCACCTTGACTTGTAAAGGAAAAAGGCATTGACCCTACTATCAGATTGGGATGTGGTATATGACCACTTCCAAATGGGAAACCTTGAAAGGAAGTTGATCCACTCATCATGGATGTAGAGGCGGTCGACGATATGTTCAAAGGAACTGAAGGAATACCTTGAGACAACATTCCAAAAGGGAAGAATCCAAAACTGGATGCAATAGCTTGAGAACTTCCACTCGTTGACGAAATAGAAGTGGACCCAGATATAGTTGTGCTGGGAGTATTAGAAGGGATGGAAATAGTTCCTCCTCCTTGTACATATATGGGAGTCCACATGCTCGCAACATCGAAGGGATAGATGTATGTAAACCTGGGCTCGAAGGCCTGTGAGTTGGAGTTCCAACGTATTAGAAAATGTTTGGATGGTCAGGAGGTAGAGGAGAATTCAGAGCCACAACTGACTCTAAAGGCTCTTCTACTTCAATACTATCTTCGAACTGAAAGAGTACTCAAGAAAGAACTAGTGTGTTCCTCTCTAACTCTGTACTGGTACTAGGTCTATATTGTGAACTAATGCCCCCATGCAGAGGATCAATCTTTGATGCACCTGTTGCCATTGGTTGGAAACCACTGTCAAAATCGCTCCTATGCCTCCTAGGAGAAGGCTCCATACTCGAAGGTGATAGCCCACGAAGTCTCTTGGACCGTCAAGATGATTGGTTAGCCACTTTGAATTAACTGAAAGATCTATTTAAAGACTCAAACATTATAAAGCTAGGCTGACTAGGAGCACAGAACACTCACTAAAATGTCCCTAAAGATATTAGCAATCAAACAACTCTCAAGTATTTCCACTCCAGGTGATTAGGTCTAGACACCAAAGTACAAGAAATTTAATAACAAGGACCTTCTGAGAATAAACTAGGGTAATTACGCCATAGACCTACTAGCAAAGGTATCAGAGATAGTTATGGTGACCTCCAGACAATAGCCTTGGCCGGTGCAAGCCCCCAAGCTTCACAAGGGTGCCCTCTAGAAGTACTGCTGAACATGATACAACATCAACCACAGGTGCCACGCGATTCCCCTTTGCAGCCACTTGTGTGGTTCCTAGTATAGGAAACTATGGTCACCAACTCTATCAGAAGCCGGGTGGAACAGTTGTGAGGTAGGATCCAACAAGTAAGAGAGGGGTTATCTCTCATCCTTATCTTCACTAAACCTTGTGCTTTACTCCCAGTCATTGATCTTTCTCGGTCTGGCTAACGCTATTGTATTTCGCTCATCAATCAAACTTCTATTTTTTGTAATTTAGAGCGGCCTTGGAGAGTTAACTCTCCTCTCGCCTAATCCAATGCTCTAATAAACCTAACCTTGTTGGTGTACTCTGATGACAATACAAAAATTTTAGTTTATTTTAATTAAGTGCTTGATTTTAATGGATGTTCTTTCAAGTCAGGGGTATAGATGAAAGTGAAACCAATGGTGTTTGTATGACACAAAAGAATCAATGAAAAACTAAGTACGTCGATGCAATCATTTGTTCTTTGATGAAAAGATATCTCTACGTGGGTTCTATGAAACTTCTATAAAACAAAATACTTTTTTCTTTTCTTTTCTTGAAACACACTTCACACATGCAAAAGCTAAAAATACTATTGATGCTTTAATAATGCAAACTACCCTAATGCAATGTGTAATGAAGATGCAAGATCCTAAATCACTCTAAAAAGTGAAAGAAATTATTTTTAACTATTAATAAGCCAACTTAAGTATTGAAAATGATACAAATTTTGAATACAAAATTCTCTCCAAACAAGGAAAAATCTCAAAAGATCACAATTCACTTTCAAAAATCAAAAGAAACCAAAAGCAAACTTGGCAAAAGAAAACAAAAACAATGTTTTTTGAGATCTTTTCTTTTTCAATAAACAACCAAAATCACTTTTCTAAATCACTCTAAATGCCACTAAAACTCAAAGATCGAAAGAAGAGCACAAGGAGTCCTTGCAAGTTACAAACATGAAAATGAACGAAAACTTGAGCAAAAAGGCTTCACCTTATACTAAACAACCCAAACAACAAAAAAGATCTTAACAAATTGACCAAGAAGCCAGGAAAGAAATACTTTCAAATTCATCAAAAAGACTTTCAAAAAGCAAGAAAATTTATAAGGCCACAAAATGATGGAAAGCAAAGCAAGTAGATAAAAAACCAAGCTTGACACTGAGATTGAAAACAATCTCCTATTTTGGAGGAATAGAACAATCAAGAACTTCTGAACAAAGTATTGTCTACCAAGACACCAATTACAAACTCGCTCAAAAAGCAAACCTAGGCCAAATCTTTTCAATGAGGAAGAGACTTCAAAATAGTAAGCTTGCAGAAGAATGAAATTATTTAGACATAAATTGACCACTCAAAGACTAAGCAGACCAGGAAACATATCCTTTTGGGCAAAGAGATCTGAAAAAACAATGCAAAATATGGTATAAGTGACTGTCTTCAAGCACAGAGGTGTGTACACGTGCTTCTGATAAAGGAAACTCATGTATACGCGGGTTCACTTCATAGAAACAAGCATGTGTAGACTACTGTAAACAAAGTAAAGTACGTATACAAAGCTTTGCAAGAAAAGTAAAAAACAAAGCTAGATCAAAAAGATCAGACTTAAGGTCTGAGACTCTAGTAGACCAAATAAGAATGTAATAGCAAGAAAACCAAAGACTAAGCCCTGATTGACACTAAACAACCCAAAATAGGAATAACAAGTTTGTTATCCCCAGTGGAATCACCAATTTTGTTATGGGAATAAGTACCCTAGGGCTTTGGGTTAGAACCTGAATAGAGAAGAAGCAGACTACAACAAGAAACACTCATACAACTTAGGAAAAATGCTTATATAAACAAATTATACAAGAGAAACCATACCAAGATTTCCTTCGTTCGAGTAGGTCCTGTAGGGTTCAGACCCTCTGCAACTCCTGATGTTCTTCAGACCTGAAAATCATTCACCTCGAACTTACATAGAAGTATAGAGGTAAAGCATGTTCATGAAATTTAACTTTATATCATATAAACTAATGATCAATTATACATCAAAATAACATTCATACATGAATTAGAACATGATTTGATGCATAAACAAAGTTATTTTTGGAAACAAGGCAACATTTCTTTTATTGCAGTAAGCTATAAATAACATGGAGAGAATTCACCTGAGTCTTCTTCTCCCAGCTCCAAGCAGAACTGCCCTCTGGATTCGTCCTATCCCATCCTTCAACAATCTTCTTCCATAACCAACACCATGATATCTCAAGCAAGAGGGAGAGTATCTATAATCAAGCAAACAATGGTGTCCTAGAGCTTGGGGAAGTGCATGAGGCACAAGGATATATCAGACTCAGTTAGGGGTAATCTCAGTATAATAACTCTATCTCTTCTTTTCTTTAAGGCCTTCCTATAGAAGTATATTTATACTTCTCCCAATTAGTTTTTTAGTTGGGAAATAGTTGGGCCACGGGCAGTAGGAGGTAATCAACGTGTAAAAACCATGAACTCTACCCATAATTAAGGAAATTTAATCTTTTTAAGTGTTTTAACACATATACGTGCATTGGGTATTGACTAACCTGCGTGTACACGCTTTTATCTCAGGGAAAAGTAGCGTACAGGGAATAAAACATTGTTTTTAATATATCTAGACCAAGTCTGGAAGGAGGGGTTGCCCTAAGCCATAAACCAAGCATCATAAATGCCAAGGGTGATAAATGGTGCTATAACACTAGCAGCAACACTTCCATCTTTATAGTTGTGAGAGGTACACTTCCTTATTGCCATAATTTTGTGTTCAACTTTTGTTGCCACCATGAATGCATTTCCCACTTAATGAGGTTCCCAAAGGAGAACCACATGTTGGATGTTATCCTTTAAAGTCCCTATGAAGAAATCAATCTAATGCTCTTCTAAAATATCAATTACCTTAATATTCAATCTTTATAAGTCCTCACTGTGCTCGACCACAAAACCCTTTTGTTTAAGATTTATCAATTGGCTAAAGAAGGTATTTCTCTTTTTATCCTTATAATGTGCTATAAATTCCTCTATAAAACTTGTCCAAGTGAGAATTCATTTATGAGAACAAGGCCATCAATGCCACACAAACTGATTGGGTTCTAAATATAAAGATGCAATGTGCACATTTTGTGTGTGTGACACATCATGTAGATCAAAGAATTTCTCAATCTATAGTATCCATCTTACCAAGTAATTTCCATCCAAATTCCTCATATTGATCTTTGCAATATGGTTGATCTTAAGCCCCAAGTTAGTCTCTAAAATCATGATACATATTCCTTTTACTCTCATCATGATTTTCATGGACTAGCTTGTCACCATTAGGAAGATTTCCCCGCAACAATTTTGTCAAACCATCCATGTTTTCTTTTAAACCTTTCATGACCCTGTTTAAACTATCCATGTCCCCTCTTAAACCATCCATGTGAACATTCATCACTTCCAATTCATTTAATATTCTCTTTGTGAGAGAGAAAATTGTTCCTGCAATTTTGAAATATCATATTGCATTTATTCTTCTTCATCTATCATAGTACATATTTATGAGGGTGTTGATGATGCTAGACCCACCAACATGTCAAGGGGATCTCCCTGGTAAGAATTCCCAATTAGACTTCAAACCATTTGGTGTAGGATTCCTAGCAGTGGGTCATAAGAAAATGCCTTGACCGTGATGTCGCATAGAGGCATGATAACTCTATTAGTAGCAAGGGTGTAACTATTGCAATGAGTTAAGGAAGGTGCATGAGAGGTTCTAGCACAGGTGGGTTGAGATGAGTGTGAAGGTGAGTTCCAGGTTGAAAGGGATCAGTCCCAACTCGGCTAGGACCACACAACACACATGACATACACACCTTCCAGTGGAGCTTTCCACATGGATGCGGAAGTCATAACATACAAGGTAAGATAACAGGTACATCATTCACAGATCAGTTTGAATGAGTGCAATGGTTGTTACAATGAGCTTCATATCAAAGGTCTATCTGATGTCTAGAAGAGCAGTCAGCGCGGGCGGGACAATCATTAACAAAATATACAACACATTTTCATTAATAGATTATGCATCACAATAAATGAAACAATTAAGATGTAGAACATAGGTTAAAGAAACATTCATTACAAGTGTTAAAGATCAGTCTTACAGCATATACAATACATGTGTGAAAACGTGTTGGCTCTTATTATATAAAGAAGTGTAAGCTCCAATCATAAAATACACACATATAAACCCACTAGCCCCAACAGTGGAATGTTGTAGCCAAATCTGCCTACTCCTCCAAAGAGATGAACTAGTTTTGTGCAGTGGAGAAGCCAAGGCATGTTACAATATTGTTCAAGCTCTTTCCAAGATAGTCTTATCAACAACTTGGCTGACCAAAAGTCTTTACAATGAGTTAGGAGGGACTATTTATAGCAAAAGGTGGGGTGACCCTTTACATTCCCCTTTGTGACAATTCAACTACCCTCATGACTCTTCACCTACTCTATGACTGTTACATCCAACTATTGACACTCGAGTTACACTTGACATGACTCAACATTACAATGCACATGTACTCATGTGAGACAACATGGCTTGAGCAAGCCATGCAAGACATCACTAACACCGAGTCCACTGTGATGAGACCAACTCTTTGACATGCCTCTGATGGTGAAGGTCATGAGATGATGCCAATATTGGTTGTCCGTGATGGTGTGCATGCACCTTATGGTGACATCTTGCTAAAGCGAACTCTTGCCTCTATTGCAACCGGTGCATTGGTTTGGCCCCTTCATCCAACTCATATGCTAACATGTGCATGGTCTTCTTGGGTGTGACTGAACCAGCAACACATTGATGCATAGTGTCCATGCTGATCTTCAAGTGTGTGTTGGTGGTCATGCACATAAACTTGTCGATGTACATGTTCAGCTCCAGTTGGACTTGCTTCTTGTTTTCGCCTTGGTGAGGTGCTGAGTGGGTTGGATGGCATGCGTGCACATAATGACATGCATGCTGCTGAATCCCTTGCATGTGATCAACAACATTGCTCACCATGTCTACTCTGTGTCAGCTGCTGGAATGGATATTTAACTTGTATGGGCACAGTTTCATTCATGAATGCATGTTGCACCCATTGTTGTTCCTGTTCCTACTGCAACTCATTCGCTTGCCTGCACAACTTCATGTTCTTCCTTCAGTTGTTGCTTCAGCACCTGGAATTCCTTCTTTGTTCCATTCTCTATCTCTGTATGATATTCATGTCACGTTGTCACCTCATAGCCTGAGCCTCCAAAGTTGCTTTCATCATTAATGGATTTGCTTAAGCTTGCAACTTTGTTCCGCCTCTGTGTTGTCAACAACCCTCCTCTTGCATTTGTTGCATCCGGCATGCTGCCTTCAGCTGCTTTTAATGATGTTGCTCACTATGGTGATACTGTTGTCATATCTTAATGCCCTTTTCTACAAAAATATTGATGTCTTCGTGAGAGGGCAAGCTCATAAACACTTGATCGACTGCATCCCTAAGTGTGCTCTGAATGGTGTCTTCGACTCTGCTCTCTTGGAACCATTGTACCTATGTTGTTAAGTGGCAGATGAAAACATGTGATCCCTGGAGACATGGAAACACTCGTGGTAAGCAACCTGTTAGTCCAAAACCGAAATGAAGTTGAGCATTGACTTGCAACATACTTGTGTGACTGATCATGAAAGTTGCGCAATTTCGGTTGGGAGGTCGGTAGACTAACTACCAAGACCATGTAAGGCATAGTTCAGGCTATCATGAGGCTAACTGGCTATTGGAATTATGCAATGCATAGTCCAGCCTAACTACTGGCTGCTGGAATTGTGCAATGCGCAATTTCAGCTAGCAATGACTGCAGGCTCAATGGCTGCATTGCGCAATTTTCTGGGCCAGCAGTCACTATCCCTCAGGATTGTGTGAGGTAGGCCTGGGGAAAAGTTGTTGGGTAGAAATGCACATTTCTAGAGAGGAAGGCAGAGCCTTCCCTCTCAGGATTGCATAATGCTATCTTGGTGAGGCTCTTGGTGACGTAGAGTCCGGGCCAGGGCTAACCAAACTTGTTGGCAAGCAACTGAATGAAAATGTGAATGTGAATGCTTGTTGTTACTGAGCCTAAGCATAAGTGAATGATCATGCATGCAAATGGTGAATGACATATTTAGAAAATGGAACAACATGCATGTGGCTGAGGCAAGTCACTGAATCAGCAACCATTCGTGAAAAATAGTTTCATGCATGTGACAGCGATGAGATCGCAATAAAAAATGAAATGGTTCTAGGAAAAGATAGTATACATGTAAACGACAACAAGCATTCAAAGGAATCATACAAACAATACTCGTACAAGCGAAAACAAAAAAAGAAACAGAAATGCAACACAAAGGCATGGCAAGTGGGCTTACCCCAAAAGAACTGAGCTGAATGTGTCAACAATTCCTAGATGTGTTGTGGGATGTCAGAGCTACAAGTTTGATCTGATGAATGAGCTCTACAATGTCTAGTTGATGATTTTTTTATAACATCGAGGTTGTGATGCAAATGCCACAAATCTAGGGAAAGCAACACTTGGTGGGAGGTTTCTTAAATGATCCTTGCATGTAACGTCCAACTGCTAAAATTAGATCCCTAAAACAAGGGATGCCTTTGCATGATGCCTAGGGAGAAGCATCTCATGCATGCAACTTTGTTTTGCTCGGTCCTAGAGGGAACTAGTCAACTCAGTTGAACATGAAAGAGGCTATTTGACTGCTTGAAGGAAATGAACATTTCTGGCTAGGAGATGGGTGGAATTCCCAGAAGATTTGTGCAATTTCTGGGTAGAGTAGCGGACTAATGCCTAGATTTATCTAAATTCTAGGCTGACCATCCCTGTTGGGGAAATTTGCACAATTCTAGTGGGAGTGTTGGCTGGCAGAATTGTGTAATTCTGGAGCCTAGTAGGCTTCCAAAAAAAATTACGCAATTTCTAGAGAGAAGTTTGGGATCCTGACTTATTGATATTAGAAGATGTTGTTCCAGTAGAGAAGTCGTTTATGTATCTCTTACGTGCATGTTAAGGTTTTCCCCCTCACCTTTCTACTTGACTGAGTTGAGAAAGGTTAACCCAAAAACAACCGACTAGATAAGGTGACACTAGTTAGTGCACAAGCATTGTGTTTTCACCAAGGTTCTCTTTGAACAATACGTATTTTCCTTCATTATATTATGGACTAAAAGTAACAAGTTCTTCATATAGAGGCAAGATGACAAATAACCAAGTAGAAATAGTTGTACAAGCCCTCTTGTACTTCACCCATCTCGTTTCAAGAGTCATACATTGTTTCATGTAAAACTAACCTACGAACGAAACAAGCGAACGACAAACATCAAAGAAATGAAAAAGCAAAAGCAAAAGTGAAAGCAAAGAAAGTAAGCAAACAAGAAAGTAGACAAATAGTCAAACAAAGCGAATAAGAAAACAAGCATGCAAGAGAACTGGCTGAAAGCAAACACTACTCCTACTCCTACACTAATGGTGCATGGGCCTGAACACATGAAGGCGATATTTCCAATGTAGCCACTGGCGCATTAGTAGACTGATGTTGGTGAAGGATTTGTCCACGAGCAACCCAGTTGTGTGAACTAGCAAGCAAGAAATATATAACAATGAAGACAACCACACTTCATGTCTAACACTACCCACAGGACATAAGTGAGTACAAGTGCATGACAAGCAATTCGTGGACTTATCATGGTGCTCTATGACATTGTGTGCAACTTGGAAGCTTAAGCACACTCTTGACTGAGACATGCAAGCAAACGAAAGAAACAAAAATAACTTGTGTCATGCATGTGTGCTTGCAATGTAAGATTCCTCCAATGAATGAACAATTGGATCATGCAGTTCGATTGGAGGAGATTTCATCTATTTGTGAGATGGACATTCAATGCATATATATGATTGATGAGGAGCCTTGGGTGATTTAACAGTTTCCTGATCGGAAGTGAGACTAACCCCAAGAGACGAAGGACCTAACATAACCATCAGCTTGGGCCAAAGTGTCTTGATAGTGTTGGGTGTTTTAACTTCATCATCAGGTATCATAATAAACTGGTGGCTTCAAAAGATCAACTATGGTAGATTCATGACCGTGATAAAAAATGGAAACAAATGGATCACGACCACCATGATCAGACAAAGCAATGATTTCTTCAACATCCTTGTGATAAGATAAATTAAATAGAGGGGTAGATGAAAAGTGAACAAACTCATCCTCAATGTTTCTGGAAAATATAGATGAAAGATCAAGTTGATTTTAAATTAATAGCTTATCCTTTTTGTTGTCAAATGATGGACAAACATCCAGTGAGTCCTGCAAGTGATAAATAATGGGTGCATCCGTGGATGAAGACACATTTGCAAAATCATGGATGGCAAGTTCACCAAAGAGGTCAGGAAAGAATGGAGGGGGCTTGGATGGAAGGAAGTCATCCTTCGTCGAGTGTTGGTGTTAAAGCTCCCACTCATACTCTTCATGAATGACAACGCATGTTGGTTGTGCAACACCAACTTTGTTAGTGGGTTGTTCCTTGGTAACAACAAGTAAAGAGTCCAGAATGGATGAACACAAGAAAGAAAGACCTAGGTTGTAGAAAAGAAAGCATATGAGAACTCGAAAGACTCACAACCAGATCTATGTGAAAATTGATTGAAGTGATGTTGGGAGAATGTGAAAATTGAGCAGGTGTGTGAGCATGATCCTCAACATCACTGGGTAGTGGTGGAGTTGTTGAATGAGAAGGAGGCGGATAGTCAGTCGAGATAGTGACCACATACACATGAGATTGCGCAGGTCCATCAATGAAGAATGTTGAGCGAGGCTTTATTTAAAACTTTCTCTTAGGACAGACAAATTTCTTAAGGAAATACTCAAACTGGTCCCAAAAATAAGAAAATTTCATCTGACTCCTCAGAGCCTGAAAATGCAAGTCATGGAAGCACTACTAAAAATCAATAATTGATTCATAAGGAGCCCTTCGTTGCTATAACAGTTTTCAGTCAAGATGGTCTGGACCAAAATGATGGAACTTGTCTTCAACAAGATCACATAAGTGCTCAAATGATTGCATGGTTTCAGTTGGTAGGCTGAGAAACCAATGAAATGGAGATTCACGAATTGTGTATGCAAGGAGCAAGCTGACTTATTCATCAGAAAAATAATCTTCCTCATGAAGCATCACAAGAAAGTCATATAAGTACTTAGGCCAGGCCACTTCGCCTTCACTCATCATACGTGAAATTGGACAAGAGATCCAAAAACTCCCTCTGCGATGGAGACATCTTCACGATTCGAAAGACATCACGGGGAAAGAAGAGTGAAAAACTTTAGGAAGATATGTAAAGGTTCAAAACTGGATAAGAGGACACAACTTGTCATCTGGCCCTCCTTCTAGTGTCAGAAATGTTGACGGTGCTGGACCCACCAACATGTCAAGGGGATCTCCCCGATAACATGTCTGAATTAGACCTCAAGCCATTTAGTGTTGGAGTCTAAGCAGTGGGTCATAAGGTAATGCCTTGACCGTAATGTCACACATAGGAAAGTAAGGTAACTCTGTTAGCAACAAGGGTGTGACCACTGCAGTGAGTCAAGGAAGGTGTATGAGAGGTTCTAACATAGGTGGGTTGGATGAGGGTGAAGGTGAGTTCCAGGTTGAAGGGGATCAGTCCTAACTCAGCTAGGAACACACTGGACATACACAGCTTCCAGTGGAGCAGTCCACACGGATGCGGCAGTCACAACATACAAGGTAAGATAACACGTACAACACTCACGGATCAGTCCAAACGAGTGCAATAGTTGTTACTACGAGCTTCGTATGAAAGGTCTGTCTGATGTCCGATAGAGCATTCGACATGGATGGGACAACATTAAAAACATATAAAACACATTTCCATTAATAGATTATGCATTACAACAAATGAAACAGTACAGATATAGAACACAGGTTAAAGTAACATGCATTACATGTGTTACAGATCAGTATTACAATAGATACAATACATGTGTGAAAATGTGTTGGCTATTATTATATAAATAAGTGTAAGTTCCTATCATACAATACATGCATGTAAACTCACTAGCCTGAATAGTGGAACTTTACAGCCACATCTGCTTGCTCCTCCAAAGAGATGAACTAGTTCCATGTAGTGGAGAAGCCAAGGTGCTTTACAATACTATTCAATCTCTTTAAAAAATAGTCTTATCAAAAGCTTCGCTGACCAAAAGCCCTTATAATGAGTTAGGAGGGACTATTTATAACAAAAGGTGGGGTGACCCTTGACATTCCCCTTTGTGACAATTCAACTACCCTCATCACTCTCCACCTACTCTATGACTGTTACATCCAACTATTGACACTTGACTTACACTTGACATGACTCAACATTACATTGCACATGTACTCATGTGAGACAACATGGCTTGAGCAAGCCATGCAAGACATCACTAACACTTGGTCCACTATGATGAGACCAACTCTTTGACATGCCTATGATGGTGAAAGTGATGAACTAATGCCAAGCTTGGTTGTCCATGATGGTGTGCATGCACCTTAAGGTGGCATCTTGCTAAAGCGAACTCCTACCTTTGTTGTAACCGGTGCATCGATTTGGCCCCTTCATCCTACTCATATTCTAACATGTGCATGGCCTTCTTAGGTGTGAATGAACTAACAACACATTGATGCATAGTGTCCATGCAAATCTTCAAGTGTGTGTTGGTGTTCATGGGCATCAACTTGCCGATGTACATGTTCAACTCCGGTTGGACGTGCTTCTTGTCTTTGCCTTGGTGAGTGTGTTGAATGGGTTGGATCGCATGTGTGCAGATAATGACATGCATGCTGTTGAATCCTTTTGCATATGATCAACAACACTGCTCACCATGTTTGCTCCATGTCAAGTGTTGGGATGGATCTTTAACTTGTGCGGGCACAGTTTCATTCGTGAATGCATGTTGCACTCGTTGTTGTTCCTATTCCTGGCACATCTCATTCAATTGCTTGTGCAGCTTCATGTTCTTCCATGAGTTGTTGCTTCAGCACATGCAACTCCTTCTTTGTTCCACTCTCTACCTTCGTGTGATCTTCATGTCATGTTGTCACCTAATAGCCTAAGTCTCCAAAGTTTCTTCCATCATCAATGGATCTTCTTGAGCTTGCAACTGTGTTCCGCCTTCGTGTTGTCAACAACCCTCCTCTTGTAGTCATTTCATCCGGTATGCTACATTTCGCTGTTGTTCATGATGTTTCTCGCTATGATGTTATTGTTGCCATAGCTTGATGCCCTTGTCTATGAATAGCTTGATGTGTTCGTGAGTGGGCAAGCTCATAGACACTTGATTGACTGCATCCCCAAGTGTGCTCTGAATGGTGTCTTTGACTCTGCTCTCCTGGAACCATTGTACCTATGTTGCTGAAAGGCAGATGAAAACCTATGACACCTAAAGATGTAGAAACACTCATTGCAAGCAACTTGTCAGTCCAGAACTAAAATGAACTTGAGCATTGACTTGGAACATACCTGTGTGACTGATGATGAAGGTTGCACAATCTCAGTTGGGAAGTTTGGAGACTGATTGCCAAGACTACGCAAGGCATAATCCAAGTTGTGATGAGGCTCAATGGCTACTGGAATTATGCAATGCACCATCCAAACTGACTACTGACTGCTGGAATTGCGCAATGTCCAATTTCAGCTGGCAAGGGCTGTAATTTCAGTGACTACATTACAGAATTTTCTGGGCCAACAATCGCCGTCCCTCAGAATTGCACAAGGAAAGCCTGGGGCATAGTTGTTGGGAAAAGACGTGCATTTCTATAAAGGAAGGTAGAGCCTTCCCTTTCAAGATTGTGCAATACTGTCTTCATGAGGCTCTTAGTGAGGCAGAGTCCAGGCCAGGGTTGGTTAGTCTTGTCGACAGTTAACTAAACATGAATGTGAATGTGAATGCATGTTGATACTAAGTGTAAGCATAAGTGAATGATCATGAATGCAAATGTTGAATGACAGATTCAGAAAATGGAACAACATAAATGTGGGTGAGGTAAGTCGTCGAATTGGTGACCATTCGTGAAAAACAATTTGATGCATGCGACATCAGTGAGATATAAACAAAAACTGAAACGGTACTAGGAAAAGATAGTATACATGTAAAAGACAACAAGCATTTAAATAAATCAGGCTAATAGTACTCATACAAGAAAAAACATAAAAGAGACAAGAATTAAACACAAGGCATTGGAAGTGGGCTTACCCCAAAACAGTTGAGCTGAATGTGCCCATTGCTCCTAGATGTTGTGTGGGATGTCAAAGCTAGAAGGTTGATGTGAGGAATGAGCTTTGCTGAGTTTTGATAACATCGAGGTTGTGACATGTATGCCACAAATCTAGGAAAGGGACACTTGGTGGGAGGTTTTCGAAATGATCCTTGCATGTAACCTCCAACTGCTAAAAATAGATCCCTGAAACAGGGGATGCCTTTGCATTATACCTTGGGAGAAGCATCCCATGCATGCAAGTTTGTTTTTCTCGATCTCAGAGCGAATTGGTCAACTCAGCTGCACATGTAAGAGGTTATTCGACTGCTTGAAGGAAATGCACAATTTTGGCTGGGAGCTTAGTTGACTGCCTAAGAGATTTGTGGAATTTTTGGGTAGAGCAGTTGACTGCTACCCAGATTTGCAAAAAATCTAGGCTAAGAAGCCCTACTGGGGAAATTTACTCAATTTCTTCTAGAAGTGTTGGCTGGTAGAATTGTGCAATATTTGGAGAGAACACTAGTTTCCCTCCAAAAATACGCAATTTTGTAGGGAGCTGCTTAACCTGTAGCTGGACTAAGTCTGGGTGAACAAAATGTGAGGAAAATGAATCAAGTTGTGATCAACAGGCTTCCTTTGTGCATCAAAAACACCAAAGCTTGTGAACTTGACAAAGCAAGGCAAGCTACTTTGAAAGGTTGGTAGGGAGGCTCCAAAATGGGCTAAGCAAAAATTTTGGAGGGTGGTTGTAGCTGAAACAACAAAGGGCTTACTGGGTATAGAATTTTTTTGTTTGGGAGGAATTTTAGAACTAATTAATGATATCTATTCTTCACTATTCCCTTTGAATCACTTCAAACTGTTTTTTCAAATAAAAATTATGCAAATTTAAAAATACACACCTTTTAGAAATTGATTTTGAGCTTGTTCATAAGGTTAACCTTTCAAATGTTGTATCTTTGTGATTTCATCTCTCCAAAGTTTGAATTATTTTTTTTATGTGGTATTTGTCCATGTCTTATTTCCAATACCGCCAATTAGACTGAGATTGGATTCTTCAAGATAAAGTTATGCCAATTTTTCCAAGATGTCTTGATTATAGACTGGTCCAATAGAGAAAACTTATACAACATTACATGTGTTATTTTTTTAACCTTCGGCCCTAAAAATGATACACAAGATACTAAATTTCAAGCACATTAAATCAATTTTTACTAAATTTTAATACAATGCATGAAGTGAAATTTATGATGATTTTACTTGGAATGCCCATTCGAGACAAAGTTAAGGAGCATGCATAAACCCTAACATCCTTAGACCATATCTCCAAAAATATAGTTAACAAAGCTCTGAAATATTTACATGGTGTTTATCAAGATTTTGGCTTCATGTGGCAAAAATTTGGGCTTCTAATTCCTTGCATTAAATAAGTAATTCCAAGATGACCTATTTTGAGGAAGCAAAAACACATGATCTAGGGCTCTAATACCAAATGTTATGTAACGAGATCACAAAACCGAAAAAAAAAATAGATCAACTACCTGAAAATAAGACTATTCAACGGGGAAGTCTCCTTTTAGCTCACATAAATGAGAAATTCTTGGATGATACAAATTACATGACCTCCTTGGGATGTATAAATGTTTAAATGGTCAAAATATCATTAGGGCCCGTATAACAATAATAATGTAAGGGAACAAGAATAACAATAGTGGGCTTCTATGGGGAACAACAATAATAACATGGGGGCTACATCGGTCACAAAAATAACAATATGGGGGCTACACTATTATTATAGGGACCTAACAAAATTTCACTCTAAAATTCTAAATTTGAGTTTTTCCCCAACATTAAAGACCTAAGAAACCTCTAGATTGAGGCAAATGAGTCCAATCTCAAATTACATGGTTTTTTAGATTGAGATAAAAGATGTGGGATTACAACTTAATAATAGACAAATAGCTAAATCGAGAAATATTAAAGTAGTGACTAATGAATCAAACCGACAAAGGAACTTTAAAAAGGATCCCTTCGAGTTTTCATAAAGTCTTCAAATTTTAGAGTGCCTTAAGCGTCAATTGTAGTATTCTTCTCAGTTTTTTAAATGGTGGAAGGAACATTTAAGGTGCTTCCAGAGGTATATTATAATTATATTTTCAATTTTGGTTCCTCCATGACTTTTTTCATTTCGATGAGAGCCTTCAATATTTTAGAGTATTACATTTAATTTTATTTCCTCATAAGTTTCTAGAATTACCAAATAAGTTTTGCTAGCAAAGTTACCTATTTTACATTATTGTTATCCCACGGAATTTTCTTAATCATTCATGTACACTGAGAACTAACTCGGTTATAAATCTGGGTCAACATTTCATCCTTGGCTATCCACTTATGGTGGAATAATTGATTACTACAATTTCTTCATTCTTGGGAGCAATACTTGTGAGATTCACTTGATTTGTTCAATGAAGATGACCATAATTAATATAGTATTAGAGTTGATAAATACTCTGATATTCTTTTATGTTCATGACAAAGTAAAAATTAGCGAAACCACTCTTGTTGAAATTAAAATTTGTTTACAACATGCATATGGAAAAAAATATTTTTTGCATCTTGATTCTCAACTATAGCAAGATGAGCTACAACAAAACATTCATCATTCTAAACTAGTTTTTGTTCAAAAAAATCCTCTATTTGAGGCTAAAATAGGCTCCCATAAACAACTAGAAAGTGATCAAGTAAGTAAGTTTGAGGTTGTTTCACTTCAAGTGATAATTTCAAGAGAATTTTTGCATAAATATGAAAAATTTCAAGTTGCACTTCGCAAGCCCATAATTAGACTGTGGGAAGAGATTGTCAACAATAAGCACATAACTAGCCTTAGATATGAAAGCGATGTTTCCTTTCATATTCCATACTACTTTAATCCCATCTTGTTTTAGAGTTTTAGATTTCTTCAAGACAATTCAATTTAACCTACTCCTCTTTCACAGCCACAATAGATTTTCAAATGCCAACATTGCGATAATGATGGCCATGTGAAAAATCATTGTTTTGATATTTTCTTGTGTGAGCATTGTCATAAAAATACTTATCATTCGAAGAGATACTTCAAAAATAAACATCCCACAAGAATGAAGATTCAACATGGATGAATCAAATCCTTCCAATAGGTTTCAACAACGAAGAAGTTATTTCGGTTATAACACAAAAGTTGTTCTTGAGTATTGAAACATATTGCAGTTGATAGTTCTTAATCTTCTCACCTTGTATCTAACAATTGATGGTCATCTATAAGCTTCAAATATACATGAATTGAGCCTGAGTCAGCCATACCAAGATTCAAAGTTATAGCAAGGGAAAAATCAATGCCTCATGAGAATTCCTTTGGTTGGTGGCATTCCTTAAGCCACCATATATTGAGACCTCAATGGTCTTCCTTTTTAAAGAATTAAGGAGCACTTCCTCTAGCAGAAGACTTAAACTTCTAGGAAGATTTAGAATTGTTCCAGGAACCGCATCAAGCATTCTAGGCTGAGACCTCAATGGTCTCCCTTTTCCAAGACTTTTGGAGAAATTCGTCTAGTAGAATACCTCAACCTCTATCCAGATTTGGAGATATTTGAGGAACTACACTAAGTGTCCCAGTGTTGGTGGTCATCCTTAAATCATCACCGGTTAAGACCGTGATTTCTCCCACCTTATACCATCATTGCAAAGAGCACAATCAACTAATTGCTCCGATGCATTTTTTTTATTTGAACTTTATTCTTGTACTCA
Organism: Pinus taeda; assembly: GCA_000404065.3. Taxonomy (NCBI): domain Eukaryota; kingdom Viridiplantae; phylum Streptophyta; class Pinopsida; order Pinales; family Pinaceae; genus Pinus; species Pinus taeda. The sequence goes on from APFE030682297.1 coordinate 65,090, forward strand.
TATAGAACCCTTCGGAATAAGGGGGGATGTTTGACACCTAATTTACTAAGGGTTATGGTGTGGAATGTGTACATTCATTGGATTCCAAGAGACCACTTTGAATGTGAATGTTGATACCTAATCATTGAGATTGGGTGAATATATGTAATTAATGTAAATACTAAATAATGGAGAATCAGAAAAGAGACACTGGGAGGTGAAGCCCAAGAGTCTCTTCCTCCTTGTATATATCCATGAGCAATCTTAATGTCGATACATCATTTTTTTGAGCAGTTACCTCCTAGCCTAACATGGTATTGGAGCACAGGTCCTAACCATTACTTTTGGCTTCGTTCGTGCTCTTGTAACTCCTTCCTGTCTCTTTTTTTTATTTCTACAAACTGACATATGCCTCCAAAATTTTTTGTATTCTTTTCTAATTGTTGAGAGTTGATTTGCTACATTGAGGCATTTGTTTCCTCCTCTGAAGACTGGAGCGAGTTGTTGTGTCGAATGGTGTTTTGTACCTAGTGTTTTAATAAAGTCTCATACCATACCAACCCTCTATATTACTTCCCATATAGCCTCTCCAATACATAAAATATATAATGTGGCCCCTCCACAACATGACCCCTCCTCCACCTACCATACCATTGGTTTCTCCCTCCCGCTCCTATACTTCCATCACCATACATTGAATGTTGTCCAACTACCTATATAGCTAATACTTCACCCATATAAACCATCCCCTATATAAGCCTCCCTCCCAACTCCCTCCCCTACATAATACCTCTGCTACATATTTATATCAAAATTGTAATTTTTTTTAAAAAACTACACCCGAAAGTACAATTTCTTACAATATATTGGTAGTAGAAGTATATATTTTTTACAGTACACATATTTAAAATGCATTCATTGATATCTATTATTGGATTAGTTCTCTCGGGAAAAGAGAACTATCCTGAATGATCAAGGAAGATAAAACACACTCTCATTTTCAATGAGTTGCGGAAAGGAGTTCATGTCAGAGAAGGAGATAATGAACCTGCAAATCCCACCTCAGATAAAGAGATCATCATTTGGGAAAACAAGAATAGCAAGTCTGATGCCTTCATTTCAACATATGTAAATGAAGAGGTGAGTCACCATATTTCACAATTTTCAAATTCTTTTGAAGCCTTACAGAAGTTGAAGAAACTCTATGACTCGCACTCTGAACTTGAAGTTGTCCAATTAATGATTAAATTGTTCAATCTTGAATTGCAAAATGATGATCCTCTTGCTTTAGCATCAGAAGGAAGATCTATTATGCATGATATCAAAACCACTCATGTTAAAATAGACATTCCTATCATAGAATTTGTCAAGGCACTATATCCCACTTATTCAAATTAACTTGTGTCATTGCAAGCAAGCGAAAAGCTCAAAGAGACTACCTTTGATTCCCTTGTGAAGAAATTTGCTAAGAGAGAGAAGGCTTTTGGGAAGAAGATGGTTGCTCAGTATTCTAAATAAGTTGTTTGTATTTCACATATGTAGATGAATCATGCTCAAGATTCTTCTAGAGGAAGAGGTGGTCGAAGAGGAAGAGGAAGAAGAAATTTCAGAGGCAGGGGGACAGACACTTTGAAGGAGAAAAGTCTGGTATTTATTACATATGTTGCAATATAGATGGAAATGATGCATATACATGTAAGTTTCCTTGGGACATAATTGAGGAGGAAATAACTCAAGCCCAAGGTGAAAACAAAGACAAAGAGAAAGGTAAAGAAGCTAAATTAGCTCACTATGTTGTGGCACATTGTAATATTGGAGTAACTGAAGACTTTTTCAATGCTTCACTTGATTCCTGGGAAAATGATTGGTTGCTTGACTCAGGGGAAAATTTCCACATGAATTTTAGAAGAGATTTTTTTGAATAATTTTCTTAAAATGTTGATGGAGTAGTATACTTTGTAGACAAGGCAACACTCAAGCCATCAGAGCTTCGCACCATCAGGCTCAAATTGCTTGGTCTTCCAGAATTTCTTCTGCATGATGTTTTATATCTCCCATAGCCGACGAGAAACTTGTTTCCATTGGTCCAAATCTAGCATTAATGACACTCCCTTCAAATGTTTGATGGAAAGGTTGAGGTTAGAAAAACATTAGATCCCTCACTTTTCATGATGGGGTTAGAAGAAGAAAGACTTGTGAAGCTGCAAGGTACCTCTGTTCATGCAAAAAACTTCTCATATAGTTCTCATTATAATTAAAGTACATTTCCATCAAGTATTTTATGGAATGCTATATTTGGACACTTGAACTATGACAAGCTTTGCTCGTTGAAAAACAATGGTGTTACTAGTTTGCCTACAATTCCTACGAAACTTAAGCAATGTGATGCTTATATTCTAGGGAAGCATAGAAAATAGTATTTTCATTATTCACATTCCAAAGCACATAGAAAACATAAAATCATTCATTCAAATTTATGTGGTCCAATGGTTATTCCTTCTACAAATGGAAATAAATATATGATGACATTTATTGATGAATACACCGAAATGTGTTGGGTTTATTTATTCAAGAACAAATATGATGTCTTCCAAACATTCAACAACTTTCATACATGCATTGAAGATGATTCACAATCCCATATTGGCTCTATTCACACTGATGATGGAAAAGAATATACTTCAAATGGATTTGATAACTATCTTCACCATCATGGATCAAACATCAAACAATTGTGCCTTATAATCCCCAACAAAATGAACTAGCTAAAAGAATGAACAGGACAACCTTAAATATCGCACATTCCGTGATGTTTTTCAAGAATGTAAAATTGATGTTCTGGGATGATGCAATTCTATGTGCTATGTATGTTTGTAAAATATGTCTATCTAATGATATTAGAAACAAGACTCCTTACAAAATGTGGTATGGCCATATTCCTTTAGCAAAAGCATCTCATGGTCTTTGGTTCCAAATTTTATGCCTTGATAGTGAAATAACAAAGAAAATAGATTGGTGAAAGGAGTCATAAGTGTATCTTCTTGGGGTATTCAAATACCTCCAAAACATACCGTCTCTATGATGAAGTCAATAAGAAGTTTGTTGTATCAAGAGATGTAATCTTTGTCGAATATTCCAAAGATGACAATGTTGTTGAGTGGAAGGTTGGTCGCTTGGGTAGATTTGGACATGGAAAATCATTTCAAGAATTTGATAATCAGATTCCACATCTTGAAGGGGGGATTCCTACACTAGATCAATTTGTGGAATCTTCTTCTGAAGTACTCTCTCCCCCACATAAAGCTACAACAGCTGATGATACTTTGACTGATGTGATTGAAAAAATTGGGAGACTCAATCTTGATTCAATCCCAACTCAGTCAACTAAGCAGCCCGAGCCATCTCAAGAAGGTCCTCCAAAATGGATAACAAAGAACTTGAAAGTGTTCATCCTGATGAGGTGGGAAGGATTGGAAAAAGAAATTCAACCAAACAAAATGGAGGTGATGTAGATGATTCTGATTCACTTGTTGATATGGATCTTTCTTCTGATTGTGAACTCAATTTGTCTATAAATATTGAACCAAATTCCTTCAAAGAACCCACTCCTCACAATGAATGGAAAGAAGCGATGCAAAAGGAGTATGATTCTTTGATAGAGAATGACACTTGGAAGTTGGTTGATCCTCCATTGGGAACAAAATCAATTGGTTGCAAGTGGGTCTACAAGGACAAATCTAGGCTTGTCGAAAAGAGGTTTTGCATAGAAGGAAGTGGTCAATTATGAGGAGACATTCCCCCCCACAGCAAGATGGGCTACCATCCAGACACTCTTTGCCTTGACAGCTCAAAACGGTTGGAAAGTTCATCAAATGGATGTAAAAACTTCTTTATTGAATAGAGATCTGAACGAGAATATTTTTATGTCCCATCCAGAAGGATTTGTTGTGAAGGGCCAGGAATAAAAAGTATGAAAACTTGTGAAATCTTTGTATGGCCTCCAGAAAGCACCATGAGCCTGGTATGAAAATTAACTGAGCATCTTGTGTAACTCAACTTCAAACATTATTATCTTGAAGATGCAACTTTGTCTGTGAAGAAAGTTGACAAAACTATTTTATATCTTGCAGTATATGTAGATGATACTTTAATGGCAGGGGACAATGAGAGCTACATTGCATCCATAGAGAAGGAATTGAGGAAAGATTTTGAAATGACTGACTTGGGATATGTTCACTACTATCTTGGTATTGAAGTGACTCAACATCCAATGTCTATATTCCTCTCTCAATAGAATTACATTGGAGATCAGGTGAACATGTTTAGCATGAATGAGTGCAATCCTTTGACTACTTCAATGGAATAGAACTTGAATCTCACATTCATTGAAGGAAAAGATTTGAGGATGCAATGAAGTATAAACAACTTGTAGGAAGCCTCAACTACCTGACTAATACCAGACTTAACATTTCATTTGTTGTTGGAATCCCCTCTAGGTTTATGCAAAAGCCTTGTGAGGGACATTAGTCTGCTGCAAAAAGAGTTCTAAAGTACTTGAAGGAGACTCAAGAATTTGGACTCAAGTATACACAAGTGGGCAACTTCAGCTTGATTGGATACTCTGATTCATACTTTGATAGAGAGAAAGAAACTGGGGTATCTAATTCATGTTATAATATGAATCTTGGATCAGGAGCTATCTCTTGGAGATCACACAAACAATCATTTCCAATCGATTCCAAAAAAGAGGCATAATATGTGGCAAAAGTTGAGGCAACAAAGGAAATTATGTGGCTTAGGAAAATATTGGAAAATTTGTAGGTGAAACAAGCGAATTAAACTCCATTCATGATTGGCAACACCTCTACAATAAAGTTGGCCAAGAAACAAAAGTTCCATGATCGAACAAAGCACATCAATACAAAATACCATCTGATTCGACGTCATGTTGAGGCCAAGACAATACATCTACGTCATTGTTCCACTAATGACCACATTTCATACATATTCACCAAATCACTTGAAAGAGAAAATTTCGAAAGGTTTAGAATGATGTTTGGACTCACCAACATCCCTTCAGATTAGCGCGGGGGTGGGGGATGGGGGGGGGAGTGGGGGGGGGGAATGTTGACACCTAATCATTGGGATTGGGTGAATATATGTAAATAATGTAAATAGTAAATAATGGAGAATAGGAATATGAAGAGACACTTGGAGGTGAAGTCCAAGAGTCTCTCCCTCCTTGTATATATCGATGAGTAATCTTAACGCAGATACACAATTCATTTTGAGGAGTTGCCTCTTGGCCTGACAATGAAAACCATGGATCATAAGGAATTTTATAAATATCTATATCTTTGTGAACAAAATGGGATTAATTGTGCTTATTCATTTGTGAATGTTTAACAAAATATACAACATATATCTACATGAAGAAAATATAGTGGGAAAAAGTAACATTGGACTCAAGTCAAAGTTATGCTATTGTTCACTATCCAATTGTCTGGGAGGTACATGCAACATCCAATTACATGCCCTCCTGCATGAGATGGCAGTAGTTATTTTTCTAAATTATTGGATGGTTCTAAATTTTTCTCTTTAGAATCTTTTGATAAAGAGGATCCCTTTCATAAGCATGAATTGTGATATTTAGTAATGCCACATGCATATGATGACTTTATTGATATATAAATAGAATTATCGAATCCTTCCATTGATATTTCCCTAGAGTGTTCAAAATTCTTGCAAAAGAATATGTTCAAACTCCTATAAAGAATTTAAATGGAAAATTTCAAAGGTTTATTTTTCCAAGTCCATAAGGTTATTTATCCCTTGCCATTATGTACAGGATAATAGCGGTATAGATGAGAAGCCAAAGCATTGGTTTGAAAAGAATGTTACAACATATTATATGTGTGAGGTCAAATGGTATTAAATTTTAGATTGGTAAAATTGAAAATAGAGAGGTAACGAACAATTTAGCTAATCCCTTTCCACATTAGGATGCATGATTACCTCATAGAGAAAATTTAAAATGCTCTCTATTTTTCAAAAGCTGAAAATGAATCAAATCAACTAGTAAAGCTATCAAACCTAGGAAGCAATGTTGTAGAGAACTGCAAATAGGATATCCACCTAACAAGGGTGAGCCATAGATGTTATGATAAAGATTGAAAGCATTAAAAAAATTGCAATAATATAATACGATGTAGTTTGTTTCATCCTATATTTGTGTGCATAATGGTGAGATGTATTAGTGCATTTCTAATACAAAAATGCTTATATTCACTTATTAAATTACCCTACACATTGTTTTAAATGGTATAATACACCAATACATTTTTATTAAATAACCATATATATTCGTTTATTATTTTAAATTTACATTTTGTAAAACAAAATCTTCATCATGTGGTTCTTTTGTGTATTAACACACCAAAGCATTGTATTATTCATATGTAGTGTGCCTTTAATATCAGTTGTGTGTTGGACATGTTGTACTATGTCAGAAAATAACCACTATACTAGCCATGCTACTCTATATTGTTTCGCACACTAATGTTGATTTAGTCATTAAATGCACCGGTACACTAATACCTTGATATAAACTTCAGAAAATTGTAAATGAAATAAATTCATCAAAATGAATGTATTCTTTATTTTGTATCACACGCCATGAATGGTGTGCTTTGGTATAAAGAAAACCATTAATATTGTCATACTTCTTCAAGTTGTTTAGCACATTCATGGTAATTTAGTCATAAAAAAAAGTGCACTGTAATATTAATTTTTAAATATAAAGACGAAAAGCTTTGTAGCATTGTTTCTTATATTGAAATGCACACAATATGTTTCGCATTAAGTCAAACAAAAAGCATTATTATTGTCATGGTGCACCATGTCATTCGGTTCACCGGTGGTAATGATACGGAGAAAATGCAGTATGTTGAATCATTGTGACATATTCTATATAATGGATGGGATATTTTGGTGTTCCAAAGAGCATACTAACATGTACTGGACGGTTTTTTACCTTTCATGAAGTAAAGAATGATATTTGGAGATATTTGGAGTCCTCTGAAGAAGTGGAGGAATTGTCTATATATTTAAAAGTGGTTGGAATGTGGGTAAAAAATTTCAAAAAACCTTGTATACTTAGTGTTTGAATCATGGTTTTGATGATAAAAATAGATTCAGCACCATTAAAAATTTCTAAAGCACCTAAAAATATAAAGTTTAACAATTTTTACTTAGATTTACAAAAATCACGACCAAACATTTTCAAAATATAAAAAAAATTTCCATGACTTTGAAGGCAAAAAACATAATCGTTAAATTACGTCATGATATTTTATAATGCACTAGTTTTGAGGCGTCCCAAATCATCCACCGAGTGCAGTGGTCCTTGTAAATTCATAAAATGTAATATTGATGGTTCCAATGAGAATTGAACCAATAAAATGGAAAGTGTTGTATCATTTCGAAATCCATACCCCGGAGATCGGGACTGGCAACTATAGGCACTAAAAGCAAGAGCATAGAGACCAAAGTTAGGTGCATAGGTAACAATACCAGCGCAAGCAGTTTCACACAGGCGCAGGCAGATTTAGATCGATATGTTGTGCCTGCGGGAGAGCCCGTAGTGGATCCGGTGGCCCGGGTCAATGCATAAGAGGCGGAAGCCAAGGCTAGTGACCATGAACCATCATTATACGACCCGACATCAATTGCAGGAAAAGGCTCGATATATAGGAAAATTTAAACCCATGGTAAATTTTGATTTGGTAAAATTGAAATTACAACGATAACGAATATTTTACCTCATCTATTTCTTCATGTGGATGACTGGATGTATGGTTTCCCCATAGAGTAAAACTGAAAATACTCACAATTTTAAAAAATATGAAAATGCATCAAATCAAATCAATTAATGAAGCTATAAAATTTAGAAAGCAATATAGTAAAGGGCTCCAAACTAGATATCCATCTAAAGAGAGTGAGCACTAGCGCTTACGAGAGAGATCATCTCTAATGCTTACGAGAGAGATTGAAAAGATGGAAGAAATGGTGATAGAGGAATAGGATCTAGTAGTTTTCTTTATCATATCACAGGGTGCCTAAGATATATTGGTGTATTTCTGTACAAAAATGCATAGATGCACTTGTTTAATTTACTTTACACAAATGTTTTAAACACTATAAAGTTTAGATAATAGGATAATCAAACATATAAATTCACTTATTATTTTAAAAATTTAGATTTTGTAAGAAAGAATACTTTCACCCTCCAATATTCGGGGAGATTTACACAACATGTAATTGCATGTTTTACAATATTAGATGTTATTTATCTAAATTATTAGATGTTTTAAAATTTCGTTCTTTCGAAACTCTTTATTAAGAAGAGCCTTTTCAAAGGTATGAATTGTGATATTTCACAATGCAATAAATTTATGATGATTTTGTATATATAGAAGGATTCAGGGAATCTTATCATTCATATTTCATTAGAGAGTTGCAAACAACTTGCAAAAGAATATGTTTAATCTCTCGTAAATAGTTTAAATGGAAAATTTCTAAAATTTATTTTCCAACTCCATAAGGTTCTTCAGCGATCAGCATTACATAAAGGATATTGGTGGTATAGATGAAAAGTCAAAGCATTGACTTGAAAACAACCCTACAACATATTATATGTGAGAACTAAAACAATGTTCAATTTTAATTTGGTAAAATTGGAATTACAAAGGTAACAAACACTTTACCCGATCTCTTTCGACATAAGAATGCATAGTTTTCTCATAAACAAAAATTAAAAATACTCACTATTTTTTCAAAAATTGAAAAAGAATCAAATCAACCAACGAATTTATCAAACTTAGGAAGCAATAATTTAGAGCACTACAACAAGATTGCCAACTAGAGACAGAGCAGTAGTGCTTATGAGAGTGATTGAAAGCATGGAATGAATTATGATAGAGAAATATGATATGCTAGTTTTTTTAGTGTGTCTAATGATAAGATGTACAAGTGCATTTATGGTACAAAAATACACAAATGAACGTGTCTAATTTACCCTATACATTAGGTTAGAAAGTATAATGTGGTAGCCTATCGTTGGGTAATAAAATGCACTAACAAACATAATTCTTCATCATCTGGTTCTTTTGTGTATCAACACATCATTGCATCATATTATTCGTAGCTAATGTTCCTTTGATATCCACTATGTGTTGGACCTTGTAACTATATCACAAAAGAAGCACTAATTTAATCATTTAATGCACTTGTGTAATAATCTCTTAATATAAAATTCAGAAAATTGTATATGGAATAAAAACAATCAATAAATTTATTGTTTAATACATATCACACAATTCAGTATAAACAAAACCATAATATTGTCATATTTCTTCATGTTATGTCGCACACCTATACTAATTTAGTCACACTATGTCAAACAACAAGCATTGTTATTGTCATGTGGTAGCATGTCATTTGGTTAACCAGTGGTAATGATATGGAAAAAATGTGGTATGGTGAACCATTTGTAGAAATTACCAATGTAGATTAATAGATTATGCAATAGACTAAAGCAAAATACAAGATCTACTTCTACAACACTTTGCGGAAGCTTAATCGAATTGAGCAAGATCAATAGAACACATATAATTGAGAATTATAAATCAATCACACATAACATAGAAGAATACTCTGGGAAAGCCTCATCTAAAAACCTTGATCTTTGCATTATCATACAAGTGGAAATATGTTCAGATTACATAAAGCTTTAGCTCACAAGCTATCCAACTCTCAGTACAATCCCTCTCCTACTCATAGATAGTCAAAGGCTCTCACAACCTTCTCCTCTGCCCTCCAAGCCTCTTATTTCCTTGCACAATTTTTCCTGCGATCCAATGCTTCCACTTGTGTGAATTCCCACCTCACACTGCTCACTTGGCTCAGAAATAATTGCACAAACCTGAAGGAGATAATTCCTTCTACATGGATGAGTTTCCTATATAGGAAAAATCCTCCAACTAATAGTACACTATCCCTTCCTCTGATCTCAAATGGGTCTCTGACTGAAATGACATGCATGAGTTATTTATCAGAGAATATTCAGTTATCTGGAGAGCAGCAGTTACATGCATGCAAGCATTAACTAATTGAACTCATAATTAATTCCACAAACTGTTGGAACTAATCTAATTGGACTTAACTCAGATAATTGAGCTAACTAATTACAACTCAATATTACAAATCATCCTTACCTCTTTAACTGATGGATAAATTCCTCAATTAATGGAGAAACTATTGCATGTCCCCACATAGACTTCATGTTTATTTTCTACAACTAATTAACTCAAGATGAATTAACTAATTATTTTACAAATAACTGCTAAGATCAAATTCGAATTTTACTTCTCAGTTTTAGTTCAAGGACTAACTAATTTTTGAATCCATCCCGAAATGTTAATTATATCAACGTTATTTTTAGCACTTCCATTTTTCATTGCTTGTTGCTATGTCCAACACTGGTACCTGAACTGCTATTTATAGAAATGCTATTTTTAGCATTTCTTGTTGCCATTTTCCACACTCACTCTCAACAAGAAAGGCATTCAACTCGAACCCAATCCTAAACCTTTGGAATGTTCTGCATGCAACACTTCTCCCAAGTGTTATTGCTCTAGCAACTCTAGAAACAAAAAAATCTTTCAACTGACCTTCCTGTTGGGCTAGAAACATCCTCTGATATTGAAGCTCCATCTACCACTGACAAGTGCTCCCTCTCTGACCTCTGAGCTACTACAACACTCCATGCATCTTGCATCATTGTACACCTCTCTTTGCGATCCTGCACTAGTGCAACACTCCTGTGGCTCTTGCATTGTAGCGGCCTGCTAGCTCTGCAATGCCTTGGGATTACTACACTGTAGCTCTCTCTGCCGCTCCATCTGCATCTTTCTCTACCCACTCAGCTAGTCCTGCTACTCCTCATCAAGGCTCCTGTAGCACGATCTAATCAAAGAGGTTGGATACCTCAAAGAACCTGCCCCTATTTCAGCCTTCTTAGGACTATCACTTCATATCGCCCTACCTCACACCTGGAGGTATGGCTACATGTGATCTCTCTGCCCACTTGGCTCGAAATTTCCCTACTAGAGGTCTCTACATCAGTGGATGCCTCCACTCGGTCTCCTCTCAGCTTCTCCAATTGTGGCTGCTCCACAACCTCCTGAAACCGCTTCACCAATTATGGCTCCTCAACAATTGTTTGAGAGCTCTTTTGGTGCTACATGCTGAGAGGTAATGTACTCTCCCTCTCAACCACCAAGTCTCCATCAGTTGCCTTGATCCTCAAGGCTTTGCATGCATCTTGAACCTCAAGAGCAAACAAGCTCTTGACTCACGAATCGATCTGCTTCACATGTCTAGTGGTGATGTGTTGAAGGAAAACCTTCCCCTTACTGAAGTATACATCATAGCCTTTGTCTTCGAGCGTTGCGATCGAGACCAAATTTTTCCTCAATCCTGATACATACTTGCATCGGTCAATGTAATGTGAGCTTTATGCTCCCTCTAAAAAAAAAAATCATTCCTACACCTGAGACACTATACTTTTCATCATTACCCATCACTATGACTATCTGGAGATGTTTCTCCTCCAAGGCACTGAACAAACTCTTGTCACTGATCATGTGGAAGTAATCTCCACTGTCAAGAAACCAACCACATCCCACCATGGATGAAACCATGCATGCGAAGAGAGTGAAATCCAACTCAAATTGTGAGGCCAATGCCTCAACTTCAAATCCTTCCTTGGATCCCATCTTTGATTTCTTCAGTGGACAGTTTGTAGCAAAATGGCCCACCTCATGACAATGAAAGCATCACACTTTTGATTTGTCAAACTTCTTCCCACCATAGGAAGAACTTGATTTTGGATGAGAATCCTTCTCATTCCCCTTATTTACCTTACTCACTAAGGCGCAATTTTCTTCATCCTCCTTGGATGAAGAACCATCTCTAGTGCTTCTTCTTATCTCCTCTTGCATTAGATACAACCAAAGTCGTCCCCAATCTGGTAGTTTTCTCTTCCAGTAATCGAGTCTTGGTAGCTATGCCAGCTCTTAGGAAGACCGAAGAGTGCAAGACTCACCATGTCATCATCTACTGTCATGATCCCTACACTTCCAAGCTCATCCGTGTAGGTGGTGAGCTTGTTCAGATATGTAGAGATCGTGTCACCCTTTTCACACTAGATTTTCCAAAGCTTGCCTTTTTTCACCAGCTTCCTCTGATCGCTACTGTTCCGATATAGATCTTTCAATATTTTCCACATCGAAAATGGTGTCTCCTTCCCATGGAGACTCGAGACTATGTGGTCTTAAACTCCCTCCAAAAGGATTCTCCTTGCTCTAGCCACACATTTCTTCCATTATGCCAATTCTGTAGCATTAGCCGCTACCGGCTTGGGGACTTCTTTATCAATGAAGTACTTTAGGCCGTTTTCCTCTAATACTGCTTCCATGCAATCCTTCCAGGCTACATAAATCAAGTTGCCATCAAGGGCATACATGAGTCTTAAATCGTTGAATGCCATTGGTAAAATTGAGATGTGATAAGAACTCGATTTTTATATTCTGGAACCTCAAACTTCAAACTTCTCCCTTCTTTGTATATTGTTCTTCGCTTTGATCACCTTTGCTCTGATACCATGCAAAATTTTTCTATAAATCAATAGATTATGCAATAGACTAAAGCAAAATACAAGATCTACTTCTACAAAACTTTGTAGAAGCTTAACCGAATTGGGCAAGATCAAGAGAACACATATAACTAAGAATGAGAAATCAATCACACATAACACAGAAAAATACTCCGAGGAAAGCGTCAGCTAAAGACCCTGATCTTTGTATTATCATACAAGTGGAAATATGTCCGGATTACACAAAGCTTTAGCTCACAAGCTATCCGGCTCTTAGTACAATCCCTCTGCTGCTCATAGACAGTCAAAGGCTCTCACAACCTTCTCCTCTACCCTCCAAGCCTCCTATTTCCTTGCACAGTTTCTCCTGGGGTCTAGTGCTTCCACTTCTGCGAATTCCCATCTTACACTGCTCACTTGGCTCAGAAATAACTGCACAAACCTGAAGGAGATAATTCCTTCTGCATGGATGAGTTTCCTATATAGGAAAAATCCTCCAACTGATAGTACATAGTCCCTTCCTCTGATTTCAACTAGGTCTCTGACTGAACTGACATGCATGAGTTATTTATGAGAGAATATTTAGTTATCTGGACAACAACAGTTACATGCATGCAAGCATTAACTAACTGAACTCACAATTCATTCTACAAACTGTTGGAACTAATCTAACTGGACTTAACTTAGATAACTGAGCCAACTAATTACAACTCAATATTACAACTCATCCTTATCTCTTTAACTGATGGATAATTTTTTCAGTTAATTACAACTCAATATTACAACTCATCCTTATCTCTTTAGCTGATGGATAATTTTTTCAATTCATGGAGAAACTGTTGCATGTCCCACATAGACTTCATGTTTGATTTTCTACAACTAATTAACTCAAGATGAATTAATTAATTATTTTACAAACAACTGGTAAGATCAAATTCGAATTTTACTTTTCAATTTTACTTTAGAGACTAACTAAAATTGGAATCCATCCTAAAATTCTATTTATAGCAATGCTATTTTTAGCATTACTTGTTACCATTTTCAACACCATTTTGACATATTTTCTATAATGGATTGGCTATTTTGGTGCTCTAAAGAGCATACTAATATGTATTTAATGGTTATTCACCTAGCATGAGGCAAAGTAGCTTATTATTTACCAAACATGTGGTCCTTTTAAATTCATTCATAGAACATCAACATAGGCATTCTCGGAGTCCGGTTTCCTAGTATAAATAGATCGTACGCTTGTATTGACTATTCAAGGGCCCCTTGGTTAATGTCATAGAGCATATCGCCATAGGATTGGCCACAAATGCTCACGCTCTCCCAGAGTATAGCAAAGATTTCCAACAAATCAAATTGTAATGTCAACACCAAAGCAGTTTGAACTGCTCATGTCCAGTGTCAAGGATCATTTCCAATAAATCAAATTGACGCTGAAACACCAAAGTAGTTGCCTTAGCCATATCATAAGACATATCGCATGCATTCCACAATCTGAACTGCTCGGGTTCAATGTCAAGGATCCAACTCTAGTTGACTCTGCAGCAGACAAGTAGTCTGCCATATCACTTCCCTTTTCCTTATTAGTATATGCAACAATTTATCTTTTCAGTATCTTTTATATGTATATGACTATTTAGATATTAAGCAATTTAAAGATAATATTTAGAAAAATCTAAGTCATAATTTTTTATATTAATTTTTATATGAAATAGTATTAATGTGAATATCAATACTATATTAATTACTTTTAATAGTGCTATATTCATGTAATTTGTGATATTCAGTGTGATATTATTTCATTATTAGTAAAATAAAAAAATAAATATTTAAAAACATTATTTTACAGTTTTTAATTTTAAATGATAAAGTTATTAATAAATGATATTTATAGTAATTTTACATTAATTTAGAATAATAAAATAGTTTAATATCATAATAAAATAAGATTATTTTATAATATTTGTATTAAATTTATATATATTTTTGTTATATAATAATATTTGTTTTTTTCATTAAAAAATAATATTATATTTTAGTTTAATTATTTAATAGGTATGACTTGTTTTGGAATAATTTTTTTAAATTTATATTTAAAAAAAAAGTTTTTTAAATTCAAATTTTTGAAAAGGAAATTATGAATATTTATATCTAATAATTTGACACATTTTTTCCCTCGCCTATATATATCTAGCTAATAAAAATAAAATTTTGTAAATTGTTTATAAATTCTTTTTTTTCAGACCGGGTAGGTCCCTGCTGGAAAATCACATTACAATCGTATTATATACAGTCATATTATAGTCTCATCAACAACCATCAAATCAAGCGGAATAAGCCAAGATCCTCCGAAATCTCGCCAGCAACTGTTGTGCCCCAGGAATCGAACGTGGCTAGGGTGTGTGAAAACGACTTCCCCGACCACTAAGCCATACACCTCAAGTGCATAGATTGTTTATAAATTTCTTACCTCTACTTTTTTTTACAAATTCTCAATTTTACAAATTAAATGTTGTGATTAAAAATTTATCGAACATTTCATTTAATTTAAGTTTTGATAATTATATCTCCCTAGCATAGTCTACTCAACGGCCATTTGACTATTTTTTATTAGAATCAGACCTCTAGATCACTGGAATTGTGCAGGCGCAACCAGTTAAGGAATTTGATAAGCAAATTTCTTGTCATTCCGTATGGAATTTGACAAGCAAATTGCCTGCCAGTGGGCAATTTATACGGTTCAAATACCCTAAAAAAAATATAAATTAGTTGAAATTGTAAAGACGGGTTAAGAGGGGAAGAGCGTTGGAAACAGTCAAATTTAACCCATTGGTATATTTTGAATTTCCAACCCTGGACTCAACCATTTTCGCTATTAACCAGCAAAATGATCCGAAAATTGTGCCCCTGTCACGACCACATTCTAACTTATACCATCCACATTCTAACTTACCATAAATAAATAAATAAATTGTTGTTACCTAACCCCTACAAGTCACTTTCCCACCTTAACCACAAGGGATTCGGCACCATGGTATAACATTATAATTCATGCGCAAAACTTATTTCACTTTGTATTAATAGGTTATGACTTACCAACATATTGGTTTTCACGCGTGTATAGTTACGTTACACCTTACCCGCTCCAGCACTTATGCAACAACCTTAATGTATTGAATACTTGTTCATTTAACATGGCACCAGGTGGTAAGCAGATGTTAATCCAGCTCATCCATCCTGTGGCCAGGTGGAAAGAAGCCATGTGAACGTTCAGAGGGTTGTACATCTATGGTTTTTGTGCCAGCCTTCCCGCTCATACGAACGATGGTGATCATTCCATCTAATCGTAGGGCTCAGATAGGTTCGAGGGTTTGGCCGGCATCATATAAGCCACCAGGTTCTTCGGCCTCAGTTCATTTTCGTCCAGAGCGAACCTCAGCTCAGCAGAACTTCCTCCGCACCACACCAGTTCTACCACTCTCTCTCGGGTATGATCCTATCTGTCCATAGCAATAATATACAGGTTTAAAGTCCTGCACTTTGACAATTTATTAAGTAGCTCATTGAACCTTTGCTTTCCTCTATTCCAGTTAACGATGGTGTATTTTCAGTGCAAGAGGGTTTGGACTTTACAGCTTGTACTGCCTGCAAGGAGAGTGTGCTGGTCCACGGTCATTCCAGGTGAGTCATCATTCTTGTAAGCGTTGTCATGTAGAGGGTATCTGTTGTTAAGTGGAATGGAGGTTTCCACAGGCCAAAACGAGACTTATGTCTTGTTATTCATGTGTTCTCAGGTTTGGATATTATTTGTTCAAGCCCTGGTTGCAATTTACAGGCGGCCCCTCCCCATGCCAGACCTGTATCTCGTGAAACCCTGAGGTTTAGCTATGTTTGTTTACGGCTACAAGCCATTTGTAAATCTGTGTAAATGGGTACTTGGAACTGAGTTCAAATCTCTGTTTCGAATTGATACAGTTAATTCAGAATTCATATATTCAAGTATTTTGCATGTTTAATAGAACCCTTATGTTACTGTTTCTGTTATGCCTTTCTATTGGGCTATAGTCCCTTATCAGACTCCTGAAGCAAATATTGTGAATAGTTTACCTGTGTATTGAACATCTTACGCTAGACTACGGCCTCTTAATGGATTAACGTTTGATTTTGTTATTACACTACCGGCTATATCTATGCAGAATTCTGTTTATTTCATGTTCAATTTAATGTTCTCATTCATAAGCTAGTGATATTCACTGGGGTTTACCCAACTATCTGTTACTACAGTTTAATATGGTCATTCGTATGAAGTTAATGCCCTATGGGCTTACCACAATAAAGGATTTGTTCTGTTTCGAACTTGGTATGATTGTCAATTCTTTAGTTTGAAGTTATTCTATACGGCAAGACGCTCGAGTCTTTTATAAGTAGCTATATTTAATATGCATCAGTGGTCGAGCTATTATATGGTTCAAGTTTAGTATTCAAGTTCATTACCATATTTCATGTCCTCTTTAATGCGGCTGTAGGGTTAAGGCTTGCATTCGAATTAATGAATGCAAGTCGAACCCTTCTCGCCACACACAGGGTTTTATACTTGTGACCCGTGATGTCTAAGCCTGGTAAAGGCATATTGTTTAATTTCCACAGTTTCTATATCGTGTTAAACTCATATCAATGTCCTGCATGTAACGTTAATACTCATCTTGTACAACTATGTGATATTTTCTATGGTTAAACGTTTCGCTGGGTTTTAGCTGCGAGCATAACCCTCACGGCCGTTCCGAATACTTTTACTTTCACAATGTTATTATTTATTAAAGGCCCTCAGCCCTTCACTATGGTTTCCATGAAGTATCTTTGTGACTCATACAGTAATGACACCCGTCTGAGCACCATTTCATGACTGTTTCTTTTTATTATTTAAGAAATGTAACTTTCTGAGACGGGTTATTTGACCACGTTCGTAGCCAATGGTTCCATTCATGCATTCATACATTTCTATTCATTAATGTACTCTGCAGTCTTTTAACCGCTTCAGGGTTTAGTCTTAATCTGACGTTTTCTTTAAACACTCTAGTTTCTACAGCGATGAATTTAATCATGAAAACTAGTTCTGCAGGATAGGCTATATGCATTAACCATATATAACAGCTACAACTATCATTGATTAATGTCTAAAAAGGATTACTAGATAATTGTAGCATCTAATAACTAGATAAAGAAACATAAATACCTGAACTTGTCTGTATGCTATCTTCACCTGTTACTCAAGTCAGAGCTCTTTAGGAATGCATACCTGGCAAACTGCTACCGTTGTGCCTTCTTCAGGGATTCACCTGCAATGATTTTGCTCTTATCCTCCCAACCTTGAGATCCACTTCACACTGGATTCTCCCCCGAGCAGTCTTGCAGGCCTACAGCCCTCAACAAGACACATGCACTCCTGTGCTGGGTTATCTGGTCTCTACCAGACTTAACCTCTTTCTCTGTCTGCTCTCTCCTGGAATTCTTCTCTCTCCGCCTGTTCCTCAACAACCCCAGAGGTTTTCCTCCCAAGGCTTTTCCCTTTGGGTGAGAAGCAGTTACTTTCAGTTTTATAACTGATTTTATTTTCTTTTAATAGAAAATCCTCCTCCAGGAGGCTTCCAGCAATTCATGAATATACACATGTAAAAATAATCTTATATATTCATTTTCATAATTAACAATGTCATTTAGTAATATCAAGTCTTTCACTCTTACAATTTTTACCATAGTAACTATTCAAATTACAAGTTACTCTGGGTCATCACATCTTCCCCCCCTGGAATTGGACATCGTCCCGATGTCTATTCCCATTAAATAAGTTTGGGTAAACTTTCCTAATGAGTTCTTTGTCTTCCCATGTAGCCTCCTCAGGCCCATAGTGCTGCCACAGCACTTTAACTTGGGTAATAACCCGTTTCCGCAGCCGCACTTCTCTCCGGTCGAGAATGCTCTGTGGTTCGACCTGAACCTCACCTTCCGGTTCGACCTGCAAGCAATCAATATTTTTAATCAGTTTCCTATTGCATGTATCTGCATAATAAAGACAACCAGATTAATTCTTACTTGCACATATTGCCATCGAATGGCATGTTTAGGATCATAGACATATTTTTTTAGCACAGAAACGTGAAACACATTATGAATCCTAATGTGACTTGGCAAGGCAAGTTGGTAGGCCACTGGCCCCACTCTAGCCAAGATCTGAAAAGGTCCAAAGTATCGAGGAGCCAGCTTGGCGCACCCACTCCACTGCAGTGTGCTCCTTCTGGTTTGAATCCTCACAAACACATGGTCGCCAACTTTGTATTCCGTGAATCTTCTTTTCCTGTCCGCAAAGCTTTTCTGTCTGTCTTGTGCAGCTTTTAGGTTTGCACGCACCTTTCTCACCATGTCTTCCATGTCTTTAAGCATTTCCGGACCCAAATTCAGCTTGTCTTCCGGTCCACCCCAACTTGAGGGTGTGCGACACTTTCGTCCATACAGGACCTCAAAGGGACTTAGCTGGGTTGAAGTGTGATACCCATTGTTATATGCAAATTCGACCAGATGTAAATACTCTTCCCATTGACTCAGTTTTAACATCACATACGCCCGCAACATGTCTTCCAACACCTGATTAACTCGCTCAGTTTGACCATCGGTCTGTGGGTGATAGGCTGTGCTAAAGTTCAACTGAGTCCCCAACTCAGCAAACAATGTTCTCCAAAAAGTGGAAGTAAATTTCACATCGCGGTCTCATATAATTACCTTTGGCAACCCATGCAATCAGAATATATTTTGCATAAAGAGGTGAGCAATTTGCACCGCCTTGTAAGTGGACTGCACCGGTATAAAGTGCGCTGCTTTACTCAACTTATCAACCACCACCATAATAGAGTCGTTGCCCTTTTTCGTTCGGGGCAACCCAGTTATGAAATCCATGGAAATGGTTTCCCATTTCCATTCTGGAATGGGCAAAGGCTGCAACAGTCCTGCTGGATGCTGATGTTCTGCCTTAATCTGTTGGCATTCCAAACACCGCGCCAAGTACTCAACCACCTATTTCTTCATTCCCAGCCAATAATATTGTTTCTTGAGTGTCGTGACCATCTTTTGGTATCCCGGATGGCCAGTGTAGTGGCTGATATGGAACTCATCTAAAATCAGCCTCCTAAGGTCATTTGAATCAGGTACATACAATTTCTTATTAAAACACAGCATTCCAGCACTATCTAGTGTGTATCCTTGCTGTAATCTTTCATTAACAGATTGTTGTACCTGCTGTTTTAAGTGCTGATATTTAGAATCGCAATTTGCTGCTGCTTTTATTTGTTCAACCAGCGAATTCCGCCACTTACTAACTGAAAGTTCACATAAACAATGAAATTTTCGACTTAATGCATCTGCCACTCGGTTTTCTCTGCCCTTTAAGTGTTTTATCTCAAAATCAAATCCACTTAGGAAATCTGCCCAACAGCCTTGTCTCGCGTTCAGTGTAGGTTGGCTGAAATAATGCGTCAAAATGTGATGATCTGTTAACAACAAAAATTTCCTCCCTAAGAGGTAATGTCGCCACATTTTCAGCGCATGAATGACAGCAGCTAACTCTAAATCGTAAGCAGAGTATCTTTGTTCATGCTCTTTTAGTTTCCTGGATTCATACGCTATTACTTTTCCTTCCTGCATTAATACTCCTCCCACGCCCTCCTTACTTGCATCGGTGCACACCACATAATCCTTAATAGGATCAGCTATGCTCAGGATGGGTGCCGTGGTGAGTAAGTGCTTCAAGCGGTCAAAGCTTTGCTGACATTCTGGTGTCCATCTAAATACCTTCCTTTTCTTCTGCAATGAAGTGATAGGATAGGCTATCCTAGAGAAACCTTCCACAAACCTCCGGTAATAGCCAGCTAATCCCATAAAGGATCTGATATCAGCAACATCTTTGGGTATGGGCCATTCCATAATGGTTTTTATCTTCTCAGGGTCTACTGCAATTCCCTCTTTAGTAATCACGTGGCCCAAATGCTAAATTTCTTCCTTGAAGAAATCACGTTTGTTGAACTTAGCGTATAGTTGATGTTCTCGAAGTGTCTGTAATACCAACCTAAGGTGCTCTTTGTGTTCCTGCTGGGAACGAGAGTATATCAAAATATCGTCGATAAATATCAGCACAAATTTGTCCAAAAACCGATGAAACATCCTGTTCATCATACACATGAAGGTGGCAGGTGCATTGGTCAAACCAAAAGGTAGCACTACAAATTCGTAGTGTCCATAGCGTGTCCTGAAAGCGGTTTTGGCAATGTCCTCATCTTTAATCCTGATATGATGATAACCAGATTGCAAATCGATCTTGGAGAATACTTTGGCCCCTTTCACTTGATTAAAGAGTTCATCTATCCTGGGTAAAGGATACTTGTTTTTGACCGTGAGCTTATTCAGCTGTCTATAATCTATACACATACGAAGGGTCCCATCTTTCTTTTTCACAAATAATACTGGAGCTCCCCAGGGTGATACGCTGAGACGGATGTACTGCTTATCCAACAGCTCTTGTAGCTGCATTTTCAACTCTGTTAGCTCTGGTACGCTCATTCGGTATGGGGCCCGTGATACGGGTGCTGCTCCCGGTATTAGTTCTATAGTGAAATCTATGTCCCTCTTTGGAGGCAGCCCCGGTACCTCTTCAGGAAAGACATCTGTAAATTCCTGTACCACCGGGATATTATCTAATGCGGACATCTTATCTTTCTGGTTTGCATAACCAACTTGTATGGCATAGATTTGGCACTTCTTTCTAATGCACTTAGCTAATTGAGTAGCGGTGATAGGTCGAATCTGGACAGGATGTTTAATCCCCTACAATTCATGCTGTTGCCCCAAATCATCCTTGTAATAAATGGTTTTGGTTTTGCAGTTCACTAATGACCAGTGCTTTTCCAGCCAATCCATACCAATAAGGATGTCATAGGAACCTAATGGGAGTACATTCAGGTCTGCTGTTACTCGCTGTCCAGCTATGCTTCAAACTCCACCATGCTTGGTTGGTATTCCGCTTGCCGGTCCTCCAAGGCTGCGTTAATTCTTGGTACGCTGCATGCCACATCCCCAACAGTTGATGCTTCATGGATCTGAGATATTTGATCAACCCCTTTACGCTGTGGACAATTCTTAACGTAGTGTGGTCCTCCACACCCCCAACACTGGACTAGAGGTCTGGTTCCCTCAATCTCTGATCGGGCAGGGGGTTCGCTGATTCTGCTTTCGCTTGGCTTAGCCTGGAAGGTGCCTTTGGTTATGTTTCTGCTGATCTGACCCTTCCCAGCCCCCTTACTGCCATTTCCACGACTGCCTTTGTTGTTTCCAGCAACTCTGTTGCCTTTTCTTTCATTCCATCTTTTGTTTGGAATGTCCCCTTTTTGTTTGTTCTGCTGGTAACAAATTCTTGCCTTACGAATTTCCTCATCCATGGTTCGGGGATTGTCGAACTCAATACGTTCCCTTATATAGGCCGGTAGGCTGCTCACGAATCTCTGCACCTTAGCCTTCTCCTCCTTGATATAGGGAACATAGCGAAGCAGGGAAGTGAAGCGGTTTATGAATTCGTCCATGGACTGCTGTCCCAGGGGTAAGTCATGGAATTCTCATGCTTTCTCATCATAGAAACGCTCGGTTAAATACCTCTCCTTAAAGTATTTCTGAAATTTTTCCCAGGTTATGCTTTGCTCACTTACTCCCTTCACAATTTTAATTTCTTCCCACCATAAGGTGGCTTTTCCCTGTAGCTGGAAAATGGCCAGCCGCGCCTTCAGATTCTGGTCATACTCGTACAGCTGGAAATACTTATTAATATTAATTAACCACGCCTCCGCTGCTTCTTCCTGCTCTCCATCGAAAAGTGGAGGTTTGATTTTTCGGAATTCTCCCTGTAATTCCATTTTCTGCCTCTTTGAGGTTTGCTGCTCTTGCACATTATCAGAATGGTCTTCCTGTTCTTCTGAAATCTCAGGTGTGTAATTCCGTTCTTCAGTTCCCCTTTGCTATTCCGCACTGGGGTTGACTAAGGGTGGATTTTGTTTGTCTGACAAACTTTTCAATATTCTTTCTTGCTCCATTGTCAATCGCGCATTGTCCTCACGCAAACGCGCCATCTCACTTTTCAGCTCTTGGACAGTTTGCAGTATCGCCAGATTGGTACTGCATGTCTCAGCACCAAGCTGTACCCACAGCTCAGCATTCTCTTGAGGGATGCCGTCAGTTCCCTGCATTTCCTCCATCTTGCTTATTGACTGTTAGCAGATGGCTGTTTCTGTATGGATCTCCTAACTGGTACACAAGAAAATTAATTAGCTACATATCGTTCCCTCATTTATACATTATAAGGTAAACTTTACTGTTCCAGAGGCCACAGTTTTGAAACCTCTGCTCTGATACCACATTGTCACGGCCACATTCTAACTTATACCATCCACATTCTAACTTACCATAAATAAAATAAAAAAATTGTTGTTACCTAACCCCTACAAGTCACTTTCCCACCTTGACCACAAGGGATTCGGCACCATGGTATAACATTATAATTCATGCGCAAAACTTATTTCACTTTGTATTAACAGGTTATGACTTACCAACATATTGGTTTTCACGCGTGTATAGTTACGTTACACCTTACCCGCTCCAGCACTTATGCAACAACCTTAATGTATTGAATACTTGTTCATTTAACACGGCACCAGGTGGTAAGCGGATGTTAATCCAGCTCATCCATCCTGTGGCCAGGTGGAAAGAAGCCATGTGAATGTTCAGAGGGTTGTAAATCTATGGTTTTTGCGCCAGCCTTCCCGCTCATACGAATGATGGTGATCATTCCATCTAATCGTAGGGCTCAGATAGGTTCGAGGGTTTGGCCGGCATCATATAAGCCACCGAGTTCTTCGGCCTCAGTTCATTTTCGTCCAGAGCGAACCTCAGCTCAGCAGAACTTCCTCCGCACCGCACTA
Organism: Pinus taeda; assembly: GCA_000404065.3. NCBI lineage: Eukaryota > Viridiplantae > Streptophyta > Pinopsida > Pinales > Pinaceae > Pinus > Pinus taeda. The sequence continues at coordinate 88,799 of APFE030682297.1, forward strand.
GTTCTGCCACTCTCTCTCGGGTATGATCCTCTCTGTCCATAGCAATAATATACAGGTTTACAGTCCTGCACTTTGACAATTTATTAAGTAGCTCATTGAACCTTTGCTTTCCTCTATTCCAGTTAATGATGGTGTATTTTCGGTGCAGGAGGGTTTGGACTTTGCAGCTTCTACTGCCTGCAAGGAGAGTGTGCTGGTCCATGGTCATTCCAGGTGAGTCATCATTCTTGTAAGTGTTGTCATGTAGAGGGTATCTGTTGATAAGTGGAATGGAGGTTTCCACAGGCCAAAACAAGACTTATGTCTTGTTATTCATGTGTTCTTAGGTCTGGATATTATTTGTTCAAGCCCTGGTTGCGATTTATAGGCGGCCCCTCCCCATGCCGGACCTGTATCTCGTGAAACCCTGAGGTTTAGCTATGTTTGTTTACGGCTACAAGCCATTTGTAAATCTGTGTAAATGGGTACTTGGAGCTGAGTTCAAATCTCTGTTTCGAATTGATACAGTTAATTCAGAATTCATATATTCAAGTATTTTGCATGTTTAATAGAACCCTTATGTTACTGTTTCTGTTACGCCTTTCTATTGGGCTATAGTCCCTTATCGGACTCCTGAAGCAAATATTGTGAATAGTTTACCTGTGTATTGAACATCTTACGCTCGGCTACGGCCTCTTAATGGATTAACGTTTGATTTTGTTATTACACTGCTGGCTATATCTATGCAGCTTCTGTTTATTTGATGTTCAATTTAATGTTCTCATTCATGCGCTAGTGATATTCCCCGAGGTTTACCCAACTGTCTGTTACTACAGTTTAATATGGTCATGCGTATGAAGTTAATGCCCTATGGGCTTACCACAATAAAGGATTTGTTCTGTTTCGAACTTGGTATGATTGTCGATTCTTTAGTTTGAAGTTATTATATACGGCAAGACGCTCCAGTCTTTTATAAGTAGCTATATTTAATATGCATGAGTAGTCCAGCTATTATATGGTTCAGGTTTAGTATTCAAGTTCATTACCATATTTCATGTCCTCTTTAATGCGGATGTAGGGTTAAGGCTTGCATTCGAATTAATGAATGCAAGTCGAACCCTTCTCGCCACACACAGGGTTTTATACTTGTGACCCGTGATGTCTAAGCCTGGTAAAGGCATATTGTTTAATTTCCACAGTTTCTATATCGTGTTAAACTCATATTAATGTCCTCCATGTAACATTAATACTCATCTTGTACAGCTATGTGATATTTTCTATGGTTAAATGTTCCGCTGGGTTTTAGCTGCGAGCATAACCCTCACGGCCGTTCCGAATACTTTTACTTTCACAATGTTATTGTTTATTAAAGGCCCTCGGCCCTTCACTATGCTTTCCATGAAGTATCTTTGTGACTCATACAGTAATGACACCCGTCTGAGCTCCGTTTCATGACTTTTTTTTTTTTATTATTTAAGAACTGTAACTTTCTGAGACGGGTTATTTGACCACGTTCGTAGCCAATGGTTCCATTCATGCATTCATACATTTCTATTCATTAATGTACTCTGTGGTCTTTTAACCGCTTCAGGGTTTAGTCTTAATCTGACGTTTTCTTTAAACACTCTAGTTTCTACAACGATGAATTTAATCACGAAAACTAGTTCTGCAGGATAGGCTATATGCATTAACCATATATAACAGCTACAACTATCATTGTTTAATGTCTAAAAAGGATTACTAGATAACTGTAGCATCTAATAACCAGATAAAGAAACATAAATACCTGAACCTGTCTGTATGCTATCTTCACCTGTTACTCAAGTCAGAGCTCTTTAGGAATGCATACCTGGCAAACTGCTACCGTCGTGCCTTCTTCAGGGATTCACCTGCAATGATTTTGCTCTTATGCTCTCAACCTTGAGATCCACTTCACACCGGATTCTCCCCACGAGCAGTCTTGCAGGCCTACAGCCCTCAACAAAACACATGCACTCCTGTGATGGGTTATCTGGTCTCTACCAGACTTAACCTCTTTCTCTGTCTGCTCTCTCATAGAATTCTTCTCTCTCCGCCTGCTCTCTCATAGAATTCTTCTCTCTCCGCCTGTTCCTCAACTGCTATTGGTTTTCGACGAAACTCGTGACTAAGTACGTTCTCATCCCCGCATCCCGCTGCAAAAAATCAAATAAGTCCTCCGCAGATATGGTACCTAGAGGCCGAGCTGAATGTGGTAACTCTCTTTTCCATAAACAATTGCTCGCTTTTACACACGTCGACGACGAGATCTCTGCAATTTCGGCCGTCGTGATTTTCCTTTACGTTTGACACTAGTGATAAATCAAAGCCATCGATCATGACGTTAGATTGGTTTTGTGGGCTTTGGCTCATATTGTTGTCGCCATCCCCTCTAATATTGGTTGGTGCAGCCGCAGTTTGGCTGACCGCCTCCGAACCAGTACGGTATCTAAAGTGTTTTATCAACGCAGTAATCATGTTGAGCAAATGTTTCTCTACACTCCTTGAGACACAGATATCAACACCTTCACTAAAATTTTTAAGTCCTGATTTTCTCGCTGTTTCTGCCAATTTCGTACGCAACGGACCATCGTGAAAAATCAATCCACTATCTACTTCTCCAGCGAACTTCTCATTTTGTTCTCTTGCAGAAATTTTTCTGTTATTTGAACTTTCAGACGTAGAGGGCTGGTGTGCATGCAGGAATTCTTCTTCTTCAATAAGATCAAACACAGCTCCTAGAGAAACGTCGTTAAGTGGATCCAATACCACTTCATCTGCACATTCTCGCATTTGCTTGGGGCGACGTTCTGTATATCCTCGGAGGCGCTTGCAGGGCGTTTGCTTATCTGTCACGGAGGATTTTCTCTTTAAAGCCATCAATTTCTCTGAAATTTGTACAAAGGCATTAGGAAAAGCTACTTGTAAAGCGAAGGAAGCTTTTGTTTATTCATATTAATAACCCAAATTTTCGATCTCTAAAGACATGACATTGAAAAACAAGCCGACCATCGTGGTTAACGATCACATGGCGAATATCTTGCATTCTCTTGTGTCCTACTATGATGCTGAATGCAAACTTATGACTCAGCAAAAAAACGAACTTACAAATTATCATTGAAATTACACATTATCAATGAGCTGATCATCCGATTCACAATGAATTATTTTATATATTTTATTGAAACACTTTTATGCGTAGTTTAATGAGGCGGAGGAGTTAGCTTGAAAGTTATGGAAATTTTGGTCATATTTAGAGAAAATTTAGCAAGGATTTTTGTAAATCTAAGTTATAGTTGTTAAACTTCAAAATTTTAGGTGTTCTAGACATTTTTGATGGTGCTCAATCCATTTCCACCATCAAAAACATGATTCAAACACTTCCTCTACTAGATTTTTTGAAATTTTTTTACCTAAATTCCAACTACTTTTGACCATCCGAGCAATTCCTCCACTCGTTAAACTCTACATATTTATGTAACTACATATTTTAGAATTTATGAAAATGTAAATAACCTTAAAAAAACGGATTATTTGTTTTTGCTTATATTCCCCAAAAAATCCAAATATTTCAAAATATAGTCCGCTTCTACCGAATCGAACATACTAGAAAAAAATATATATTTGAAACGAAAAAGGTCATAACACAAATGTTAAAGTAAGGCACCCCAATCTATTTTTAAAAATGTCAAATCACTCACAGTTGTTAGATTGAAAAGCAATGATAAAGTAAGCCACACCAATCTAATCATAAAAATTATCAAATCACAATTCTTGAAATGGTCATAACACAAATGTTAAAGTAAGCCCCAATCTATTTTTAAAAATATCAAATCAATCACAGTTGTTAGGTTGAACACCAATGATAAGCTAAGCCACACGAATATATTCCTAAAAATATCAAATCACAATTCTTTGGTTGAGATTGTAAACTTTGCATAAACTAAGAATTCATTTTCCTAGAGCTACCTAGTAGTTGAATTTAATTCGATTGCAAATTTTGAAACATGCAGTGAATTAGATTATTCACTTTCACTTATCAAATTTCAAAATATTCATAATAATAATAATAGCTAGGTGAAAACACTAAATTGGGAAACATTCTTATTCTTTTTTAACTAAAAAATTGTGAATTTTATGTTTTTCCAATTTCAATTACTAAACTCATATTTTTTTATGAGAATCTTGGTTTTCCACGAAAATAAGATTTACTAAGAATTGTAAATTCTTTCTATTTATATTTTTTTAATGGACATATAGATTGAGAAATTTGGTGTTTTTTAATGGCTTATATTTGAAAATTTTTATAATGAGTAATTCAAAAGAAAAAGGAATATATCATCACAATCTACATAATTGCACTAAAAGATGAACTATTCTGGAAAATTTTCAGGTTATATCATTATCTTTTATCATTTAATAAAATATGGTAAAACAAAAAAAATGATTTTTCAACACATTTGGTGATCCATTCGTTTTCCTTTGACCATCAATAAATCAGTTGAAAATATATTTCTGAAGAGAGAAAAAAATAATTTCTTTAATTTTTTCAAATAATTTGGCGTTCAATTTGAAATTATTGAATTTCCATTTCAAATAATTTTCAAAACTCTCAAAATTTGCACTAACACAATTTAGTGTAAGATTAATTATCAATATCAATTCTTCATGAAATCGAATAAAGCTTATACCTTTAGAAACTAAATTTAGAATTGAACCTAGTGGCACCAAAAGCGTCATCCAGATCTTAAAATTTGTAGGGGTTTGGCTTCTATAAAATTACCATTTCCAGGAAAATTGTAGAAATTTTTCTAATTTTTGTTGACTGAAAATTCTCAGCTGAGAAAAATTCTTAGATGAGAGCTTAGTATTCTCTACCAAGAGATTTATAATGCTAGTACACGAATTCTTCACAACTATGGTTTGTGTTAACCAAAAGTTTCCCATAACCAAAAGTTTCCCATGTTAATTTTTATTCTCGACCAAAAGCTTTTGCTGAATTTCTTTTGGGCAGAAACTCTCGCTCCAGAGTTTGACTGGAGAGTATTACACGCGTCCAAGCTCTTGGCTAAGAGTTTATCTGGGCTCACCCAATCATTTTCTCAACTGTCACAACCTATTCAATGTAGAAAACTTTCAGTCGAGGATGATATATATTCTTAGTCAAGATTATATTAGAGGCAAAAAAAAGAAATGGGAACTGAGGAATGTGAAGTGTAGTGTAAAGTAGAAATAAAATGGGAGGTGAGGATTCTGAAGTGCAATGTAAAGTAGAAATAATTTTTTATTTGAACTACCATTAACCTTTTTCTAATTATTAAAAAATAATTCTTAGTTTTTGGTGAAGAAAAAAGAGATTTTATTTTTTTATTTCCATGAAAAACGACTTCAATATTATATATATTTTTCCCAGTAAAAGGGTTTTTCTTTTATTGTTTTTTCTATGGAAAAATATTGTTATTTTTCGTTATGTAAATATTATATATATATATATATATATTTTTCTTTTTATGAAAATGATATTTTAATTTTGTTTTTTTTAAAGTGTATATATTGAAATTTGTCATAGATTAAATTATAAATTATTGATTTTTTAATGAAGAAAAAAAGGAAAATTTTATTTTGTAATTTGTGGAATTTGATTGCACAATATATTATAATTAGGCTTTGAGATATTTGAATTTATCTTGAATCATTTGTAGTATTAAAAGGTTGAAATCACCATTACATATAGGATTCTTGTGGTATACATGAAAAGTAAAAGCATTGACTTGAAAAAACTCTACAACATATTATATGTGAACTAAAAAATGTTCAATTTTAAGTTGGTCAAAATGGAAATACATATGTAACAAACAATTTACCTAATCTCTTTCCACATGAGAATGCATGGTTTCCTCATAAACAAAAATAGAAAATACTCATTATTTTTCTAAAATTAAAAATGAATCAAATCAACCAATGAAATTATCCAACCTAGGATGCAATATTTTAGACAACTAAAACAAGGTTGTCATCTAGAGAGAGACCATGATGCTTATGAGAGTGATATATGCCTATTTAAATGTTAGGCAGTTTATGGGTAATCAATTTATTTAGCATGGATGAATAGACTTATTCTATTTTATCTTTGCATGGCTTATCATACCGTTAAATGGTCAATAAACATATTTTCCCATAAAAAAATTGAGGTCAACTAACCACTCAACATATGAATGCAATATACTTGATTAAGGAAAAAAAATAATTACAAAAATTAAAAAACAAAAAAATAATCAAATCGTATAGAAAAAAAAACCATCTAAAAAATGATCAATATGCTTGTATTGAGTAATAGAATGCACCATGCTTTGTTGAGTAATAGAATGCATTGTCAAGAAAATATTTTTTTATTCGTTTAAAATTGTACATTAACACAATAGCGCATTATATTCCTCCTAAAAGACCTACTGGATTTTTAGCTATATGATTTAAAAATATGAGGCAATAGTGATATTAAGGATATTATTAATTTTTTTGGTGTGTTAATTTTGTATGCAACCGGTGTTATTATGGTATTAAAGCACACTAGTAAATTTTGAAAAATATGAGGCCATAGTATTATTGAGAACGTTATTAGTTATTAATATTTTTGGTGCATTCATATTCTATACCAACTAGTGTCATTAGGCATAAGTTTTTTATTTTTTATTAATATAAAAAAAATTAAGCAAGGCATAATTGAGCTGGAAAAGGTTGTTACAACTATTTATGTACTAAAAAGTTACGTCCTATTTTCTATATGTAAACGAGGAGTGCGAAAAAATTATAGCCGTCACAACTTTCTAATTTGTTTTTAGATTTTTTTATTTTTTTTTATTACAAGTTCTCAATTTCACAAATTAAATGTTTTGATGGTTATCAAAATTTATCAGCCATTTCATTTAATTTATATGTCTCTGTTAGTTTTGATAATTATATTTGGTTAGCATAGTTTACTAAACGACTTTTTGACTACTTTTTATTGGAATCAGACTTGACTTCTAGTTCACTTGAATGGTGTAAAACCATATCACTTGAGTTATGTAGGCTCAACCAAATATGGAATTTGACCGGCAAATTCCATGTCACAAAAGAGTATGGAAATGTGTGATGTCATTCTACTGATTTGATTTTCCGTAAAAAATTATAAAACTATTAAAGATCTTTAGTTGAAACTGTAAAGACTGGCCCAAAATCTGGTTGACTGCGAAAAATCGTTGAGCCCAGGGTTGGAAATTAAAAACAGACCAACCGGTTAAATTTGAAGGTTTCTATACACCTCCTGGTCAGTCTTTACAGTTTCAACTAAAGATTTATAATTTTTTTACTGTATTTGACGGGAAAAGCAAATCAGTAAAATCACATCACACATTAACAAGTAATTTGCTTATCAAATTCCATACTTTTTTTTAGTGTCAGGGAATTCGCTCGTCAAATTTCATATCTACACAACTCAAGTGATATCTAAAGAGCTTTATGGAATTGTATTTAATGGTGAGTTCAAGCTTTTAATACTACAAATTATTCAAGGCAAATACAGATATTTCAAAGCCAAATTATAATATATGGTGCATTCAAAATCAACAAATTACAAAATAAAATCTTCTCCTTTTCCTTCATAAAAATTCAATGATTCATAGTTTAATCTATAACCAATTTCAATATATACACTAAAAAACAAAATTTAAAATATCATTTTTCACAACAAAAAATAAATATATATTTCACCTAACAAAAAATAACAATATTTTCGATAGAAAAACAATAAAAACAATAAAAGAAAACCGAAAAGAAATATATAATAATGAAGCCATTTTCATAGAAATAAAAAATACAATCTCTTTTTTTCCTCACCTCCCATTTTATTTCTACTTTACACTGCACTTCACAATCCTCACTTCCCGTTTTTTTTTTAAACCTCCAATATAATCTTGACTAAGCATATATATCATCCTCGACTCAAAGTTTTCTACATCGAATAGGTTGTGACAGTTGAGAAAATGATTGGGTGAGCCCAGATAAACTCTTAGCCAAGAGCTTCTGCCAAAAAAAATTCAGCAAAAACTTTTGGTCGAGAATAAAAATTAACATGGGAAACTTTTGGTTAACACAAACCATAGTTGTGAAGAATTCGTGTACTAGCATTATAAATCTCTTCGTAGAGAATACTAAGCTCTCATTTAAGAATTTTTCTCGGCTGAGAATTTTCAGTGAACAAAAATTAGAAAATTTTCTGCAATTTTCTGGAAATGGTAATTTTATAGACGCCAAATCCCTACAAATTTTAAGATTTAGATGACGCTTTTGGTGCCACTAGGTTCAATTCTGAATTTAATTTATAGAGATATTGATATTGATTAATTCTGAATTTAATTTATAAAGATATTCAATTTGATAAAGAATTGATATTGATTATTAATTTTACACTAAATTGTGCCGCTTTTGGTGCCACTAGGTTCAATTCTGAATTTAATTTATAGAGATATTGATATTGATTAATTCTGAATTTAATTTATAAAGATATTCAATTTTATAAAGAATTGATATTGATTATTAATTTTACACTAAATTGTGCCAGTGTAAATTTTGAGAGTTCTGAAAATTATTTGAAATGAAAATTCAATAATTTCAAACTTGCACCACCAAATTATTTGAAAAATCAAATAAAGTTTGATTTCTTTGTTCTCTTCAGAAATATATCTTCAAATGATTTATTGATGGTCACATTAAAACGAAAATGAATGGATCACCCAATGCGGTGAAAAATAATATTTTTTTTTGTTTTACCATATTTTATTAAATGATAAAAGATAATGATAGAATCTGAAAATTTTCCAAAATAGTCCATCTCTTAGTGCAATTTATGTAAATTAGGATGATATAATTTTTTTCATTAAATCACAGATTATACTTGCAAAAAATTTTCAAATATATGCAATTAAAAAACACCAAATTTCAAATATATGCAATTAAAATACACCAAATTTCTCTAGCTATATGTCAATTAAAAAAATATGAATATAGAGGATTGACAATTCATCATAAATCTTATTTTCACATAAAACCAAGATTCTCTTAAAAGAAATATGAGTTTATTTTCACAGAAAACCAAGATTCTCTTTAAAAAAATATGAGTTTAGTAATTGAAATTGGAAAAATATAAAATTCACAATTTTCTACGTCAGAAAAACTAAAAGTGTTTCCCAATTTGGTGTTTTCACCGAGCTATTATTAATATGAATATTTTGAAATTTGATAAGTAAAACTAAATAATCTACTTCACTAAATGTTTCAAAATTTGTAATCGAATTAAATTCAACTACTAGCTAGCTCTAGGAAAATGAATTCTTAGTTTATGCAAAGTTTACAAACTCAACCAAAGAATTGTGATTTGATATTTTTAGGAATATATTGGTGTGGCTTACCTTATCAATGGTGTTCAATCTAACAACTGTGAGTGATTTGATATTTTTAAAAATAGATTGGGGCTTACTTTAACATTTGTGTTATGACCGTTTCAAGAGTTGTGATTGCTAATTTTTATGAATAGATTGGTGTGGCTTACTTTATCGTTGCTGTTCAATCTAACAACTGTGAGTGATTTGATATTTTTAAAAATAGATAGGGGTGCCTTACTTTAACATTTGTGTTATGACCTTTTTCGTTTCAAATATATATATATTTTTTCTAGTATGTTTGAATCGGTAGAAGCTGACTATATTTTGAAATATTCGATTTTTTCTCTTAGTAAAGGTGTCCTATAGAAACTTAAGAGTTTTGACTTTTTAGCTCTTCTTTAATCTGTGAGTTTTGACTTTTTAGCTGTTCTTTAATCTGTTAGCTTAATCTCTTAAGAATATAACTTATGGATTAATTCAATCTATTAAATAAAATATCTCATAACTCAGCCCCATTTCTATTCAATTATTAAATTAACAATATAATAATCTTAATATATCAATAATATTATAGACATTTTTACAAATTATTTACACAATAATGAAGAATCATAAATAGATTACATATTGGAATAAAACTTATTAATTAATTCAAACAATTAACATATAACCATTCTCGCAATTTAGTTTTAGATTAATTAAGGAGTATAATAACAAACTTATTATATAAATAATAATATATCCTAAATAATATGTTAATTACACTTAATCATTAACATGAGAAATCATAATATAAAAAAGTAAAAATTATAGGATAATTAGTAGAAATATTAATAAGGACAAATCAATAATATTATACTCAGCAAACAAAATAATAAAATAAACCTATTAATTACAATTAATCATTAACATGAGAAATCATAATATAAAAGTAAAAATTATAAGATAATTAGTAGAAATAATAATAAGGACAAAGCAATAATAATATATTCAGCAAGCATAATATGATATTAATTCAGAAATTAACTAAAATAATGGTAAATAATAATATAAAATAGTCATTTGGTCGGCTAGTCTTTAAAAACAAACCTATTGCATATTTATCACAAACCCTTTTCTTTTCTTTTCTCCGTAAATCAATCTTGATGATGAGTCTTGGTCTAGACTCGAAACATCGACCAATGTAAAGATGAACACTGTGGAAAATCCGAACACTGTGGAAAATCTGAATTCCTCTCAGAAACCACACCACAGTAATCTACAATCCAACATATTTTTCTAATTCTTGACTAGCAAGGGAATCAACAATCCACATAATTTACTACGTACGTCTCTCCAATATTGAAAAAATCAACAATCGACATAAAGATGGCACTGTGCAGTTTGGGTTAGTCCTAGTAAAGTATGCCAACTTGTTCATTGTGAATCGGATGATCAGCTTAATGATAATGTGTAATTTCAATGATAATTTGTAAGTTCGTTCTTTGCTGAGCCATAAGTTTGCATTCAGCATCATAGTAGGACACAAGAGAATGCAAGATATTCACCAAGATATTTTCCATGTGATCATTAAGCACGATGGTTTGCTTGTTTTTCAATGTCACGTCTTTAGAGATCGAAATTTTTGGTTATTAATATGAATAAACAAAACCTTCCTTCGCTTTACAAGTAGCTTCTTCTAATGCTTTTGTACATATTTCAGAGAAATTGATGGCTTTAAAGAGAAAATCCTCCATGAAAAATAAGCAAACACCCTGCAAGCACCTCTGAGGATGTACAGAACGTCGCCCCAAGAAAATGCGAGAATTTCCAGATGAAGTGGTAGTGGATCCACTTAACGACGTTTCTCTAGGAGGTGTGCTTGATCTTAATGAAGAAGAAGAGTTCCTGCATGCACACCAGCCTTCTATTGGAACTTCTACACACTTACATGCAGACTCTTAGTTAGAGCATGGGACTACATGCAAGATTCCTTCTAGATGATTTACTCCTTGATTTTCTCTTTCTTTAACTCTGCAACTGGTTAGTTCTTCTGCATGATTTACTCCCTGATTTGCTCCTTCTTTCACTCTGCAACTGGCTAGTTCTCTCCGGAACTTGTTGTAGGTGTTGAGTCTTCTCATTGATTACCACTATGGTGCATTACCTTGGGATCTTCACCCAGTATTGCTATATCATGAGCATTGTAACCTATTTTCTAATGAATCATTCTTTTGTTCTTTTGATTTTCTCTTAGTGTTTTTGCTCTGCAAAGCTGTGAGTTCAACCTTTACTAGCTAGATTCATCTGTGCAAGTTTTCTAACACATTTACATGGTATCAGAGTCCACAGGTTGCTAGATAAAAGGTGCACCAGTCCTTTATTTTTCATGTATTATAGCTTGGAGATCGAAGATCGACAGAAGAATGGAGTTTCCGAAAACATTGATCCTAATACCGTACAACTATCATGAATGGAAGGACCAAATGGTTCGATACCTTCGTCAAAAAGGGTTGTAGAGGATTACAATGGATAGAGAAATGGAACCCACTTCAGCCATAGAGAAATCCAAGTACCTCAACCATATGGATGAGGCCCACGGATCCATATGCATGTGCATCTCTACAAAGTTGCAGTTTCATCTATCTGCCTGCAATACTCCCAATGAGATTTGGAAAAAGGCTAAAGAACTCTACGGAAATAGGATGAGATGAAAGGACATCTGCTCGAAGTGGAGCTACTATCATTGGATCCACGGAACTATGACAGAATTCAAGACTTCTTCACCAAATCTAATGATCTTTGCTGCAACTCAAGGGTTGTGGAATTGACAAATCCAAGGAGGAGAGTCACCAACTTCTCTCTATTATGTCGAAGCTCAGACTTCTTCACCAAATCTAATGATCTTTGCTGCAACTCAAGGGTTGTGGAATTGACAAATCCAAGGAGGAGAGTCACCAACTTCTCTCTATTATGTCGAAGCTCAGACCGGAATACTCCGTCTTTGTGTCTACATTTCATTTAGTAAGGCTCGCAATAGGTAAATCTACACTATGCCTTCTCTCAAAGAATTTGTGGAGTCCCTTATTTTTTAGCAAGATAATCTCATTGGCATGGGGAAAATCAAACTTCCAAAAGTGCATGCACTTACTGTCCATAATGGCAGCCACAATAATAATCACAAATCTGATTCAAATCATAAAAATCAGCAGTGAAAAAAAACAGAAAAGCACATTCCCATCCAAAGAAGGAAGTGTACACCTTCCTTCTTTGGATGGGAATGCGCTTTTACAAAATTTACAAAATT
>APFE030682297.1:102292-135828 GCA_000404065.3 Pinus taeda
ACATTAACATTATATTATATTTTGTGAATAGCATTGATATTGACATTAATACTATTTCAAATAAAAATTAATATAAAAAATTGTGTTTTAGATTTTTCTAAATATTATCTTTAAATTGTCTAACATCCAAGTAGTCATATACATATGGAAGATACTGAAAAGATAAAAATTGTTGCATATACTAATAAGTAAAAGGGAAGTGATACGGGAGACTATTTGTCAGCCGCAAAGTCAACCAGAGTTGGATCCTTGACATTGAACCTGAGCAGTTCAGATTGTAGAATGCATGTGATATGTCTTATGATACGGCTAAGGTAACTGCTTTGGTGTTGCAGCTTCAATTTGATTTGTTGGAAATGATCCTTGACACTAGGCCTGAGCAGTTCAGATTGTGGAATGCATGCGATATGTCTTACGATATGGCTAAGGCAACTGCTTTGGTGTTACAACTACAATTTGATTTGTTGGAAATCTTCGGTATAGTCTGGGAGAGCTTGAGCATTCGTGGCCAATCCTAGGGTGATATGCTCTAGGACATTAACCAGGAGGCCCTCGAATAGCCAATACAAGTGTACAGTCTGTTTATACTGGGAAACCCAACCCCGAGAATGCCTATATTGATGTTTTATGAATGAATTTACAGGGACCACATGTTTGGTAAATACCAAGCTACTTTGCCTCATGTTAGGTGAATAACCATTAAATACATATTAGTATGCTCTTTAGAGCACCAAAATAGCCAGTCCATTATAAAAAAAATATGTCACAATGGTGTTGAAAATGGCAACAAGTAATGTTAAAAATAGAAATGCTAAAAATATCATTGTTATAAATAGCAGTTTGGGTACCAGTGTTGGACATAGCAATAAGGAATGAAAAATAGAAGTGCTAAAAATAGCATTGCTATAAATAGCATTTCGGGATGGATTCCAATTTTAGTTAGTCCCTGAACTAAAATTGAGAAGTAAAATTTGAATTTGATCTTAGCAAGTTGTTTGTAAAATAATTAATTAATTCATCTTGAGTTAATTAGTTGTAGAAAATCAAACATGAAGTCTATGTGGGGACATGCAAAAGTTTCTCCATTAATTGGGAAATTTATCCATTGGTTAAAAAGATAAGGATGAATTGTAATATTGAGTTGTAATTAGTTGGCTCAGTTATCTGAGTTAAGTCTAGTTAGATTAGTTGCAACAGTTTGTGGAATTGATTGTGAGTTCAGTTAGTTAATCCTTGCATGCATGTAACAGTTGCTCTCTAGATAACTAAATATTCTCTCATAAATGACTCATGCATTTCAATTCAGTCAGAGACCCAGTTGAGATCAGAGGAAGGGACAATGTACTATGAGTTGGAGGATTTTTCCTATATAGGAAACTCATCCATGCAGAAGGAATTATCCCCTTTAGGTTTGTGCAATTATTTCTCAGCCAAGTGAGTAGTGTGAGGTGGGAATTCACACAAGTGGAAGCACTGGACCCTAGGAAAAACTACGCAGAGGAGAAGGTTGTGAGAGCCTTTGACTTTTTATGAGCAACAGAGGGATTGTACTGAGAGCTGGATAACTTGTGAGCTAAAGCCCTGTATAATCTGGACATATTTCCACTTGTATGATAATACAGAGATTGGTGTTTTTAGCTAAGGCTTTCCCCAGAGTATTTTTCTGTGTTATGTGTGATTGATTTCTCATTCTCAGTTATATGTGTTCTGTTGATCTTGCTCAATTCAATTAAGATTCTGTAAAGTGTTGTAGAAGTATATCTTGTATTTTGCTTTAGTCTATTGCATAATCTATTGATCTACAGTGGGAATTTCTACATGGTATCAGAGCTAGCTGATTTGTAGAAAAATTCTACATGGTATTAGAGCAAAGGTGATCAAAGTGAAGAACAATATACAAACAAGGGAGAAGTTTGAAGTTTGAGGTTCCTGAATATAAAAAACGAGTTCTTATCATATCTCAATTTTACCAATGGCGTTCAACGGTTTAAGACTCATGTTGCCCTTGATGGCAGCTTGAATTATATAGCCTGGAAGGATCACATGGAAGCAGTATTATAGGATAACGGTCTAAAGGACTTCATTGATCAAAAAGTCCCCAAGCTAGTAGTGGCTAAGGCTATAGAATTGGCAAAATGGAAGAAATGTGTGGCTAGAGCAAGGAGAATCCTTCTGGAGGGAGTTCGAGACCACATAGTCTCAAGTCTCCATGGGAAGGAGACACCATTTTCGATGTGGAAAACATTAAAAGATCTATATCAAAATAGTAGCGATCAGAGGAAGCTGGCGTTGAAAGACAAGCTTCGAAAAATCAAGTATGAAAAGGGTGACACGATCGCTACATATCTAAACAAGCTCACCAACTGCAGGGATGAGCTTGGAAGTGTAGGGATCACAACAGCCAATGATGACATGGTGAGTCTTGCACTCCTCGGTCTTCGTAAGAGCTAGCATAGCTACCAAGACTCGGTTAGTGGAAGAGAAAAATTGCCAGATGGGAATGACTTTGGTTGTATCTGATGCAGGAGAAGATAAGAAGAAGCACTAGAGATGGTTCCATCCAAGGAGGATGAAGAAAATTGCGCCTTAGTGAGTAAGGCAAAGAAGGGGAAGGAGAAGGATGCTCATCCCAAATCGAGTTCTTCCTGTGATGGGAAGAAGTTTGACAAATCGAAAGTGACATACTTTCATTGTCATGAGGTGGGCCATTTTGCTACAAACTGTCCACTGAAGAAATCCAAGATGGGATCCAAGGAAGGATCTGAGGGTGAGGCATTGGCCTCACAATTCAAGTTGGATTTCACTCTCTTTGCATGCATGGTTTCATCCATGGTGGGATGTGGTTTGTTTCTTAATAGTGGAGCTTCTTTCCACATGACCGGTGACAAGAGTTTGTTCAGTGCCTTGGAGGAGAAAAATCTCCAGATACTCATAGCGATGGGTAATGATGAAAATTATAGTGTCTCAAGTGTAGGAACGATTGTTCTTTAGAGGGAGCATTGAGCTTGCATTACCTTGACCGATGTCAAGTATGCACTAGGACGGAGGAAAAATTTGGTGTCAACCACAATGCTCAAAGACAAAGGCTATGATATAGTCTTCAGTAAGGGAAAGGTTTTCCTTCGACACATCACCACTAGACAGGTGAAGTAGATCGATTCACGAGTTAAGAGCCTGTATGCTCTTGAGGTTCAAGATGCATGCAAAGCCTTGAGGAGAAAGGCAACTGATGGAGAATTGGTGGTTGAGAGGGAGAGTACATTACCTCTCAACATGCAACACCAGAAGAAGTCTCAGAGAGTTGTGGAGGAGCCACGATTGGTGAAGCAGTTTCAACTGGAGAAGCCAAGAGGAGGCCGAGTGGAGGCATACACTCATGGATAGACCTCTAGTAGAGGGAAATTTCGAGCCAAGTGGGCAGAGAGATCACATGTATCCATACCTCTTGGTGTGAGGTGGGGTGATGTGAAGTGATAGTCCTAAGAAGGCTAAAATAGGGGCAGGATCTTTGAGGTACCCAACCTGTTTGATTAAACCTTGCTACAGGAGCCTCAATGAGGAGTAGCAAGACTAGCTGAGTGGGTAGAAAAAGATGCAGATGGAGCGGCAGACAGAGCTATAGTGCAGGAATCCCAAGGCAGTGCAGAGCTAACAGGTTGCAACAATGCGAGAGTCAAAGGAGTGTTGCACCAGTGCACGATCGCAAAGAGAGATGTGCAACGATGCAAGATGCATGGAGTGTTGCAGTAGCTCAAAGGTCAGAGAGGGAGCGCTTGTCAGCGGTAGATGGAACTTCAATATCAGAGGATGTTTCTAGCCCAATAGGGAGGCCAGTTGAGAGATTTTTTTGCTTCTGGAGTTGATAGAGCAATAACACTTGGGAGAAGTGTTGCATGCAGAACATCCCAAAGGTTTAGGATTAGGTTCGAGTTGAATGCCTTTCTTGTTGAGAGGGAGTGTCGAAAATGGAAACAAGAAATGATAAAAATAGCATTGCTATAAATAACAGTTCGGGTACCAGTGTTGGACATAGCAACAAGGAATGAAAAATGGAAGTGCTAAAAATAACATTGCTATAAATAACATTTCAGGATGGATTGCAATTTTAGTTAGTCCATGAACTAAAATTGAGAAGAAAATTCAAATTTTATCTTAGCAGCTATTTGTAAAATAATTAGTTAATTCATCTTGAGTTAATTAGTTGTAGAAAATCAAACATGAAGTCTATGTGGGGACATGCAATAGTTTCTCCATTAATTGAGGAATTTATCCATCAGTTAAAGAGATAAGGATGAGTTGTAATATTGCATTGTAATTAGTTAGCTTAGTTATATGAGTTAAGTCCAATTAGATAAGTTCCAACAGTTTGTGGAATTAATTGTGAGTTCAGTTAGTTAATGCTTGCATGCATGTAACTGCTGCTCTCCAGATAACTGAATATTCTCTCATAAATAAGTCATCCATGTCAGTTCAGTCAGAAACCAAGTTGAGATCAAAGGAAGGAACAATGTACTATCAGTTGGAGGATTTTTCCTATATAGGAAACTCATCCATGCATAGGGAATTATCTCCTTTAGGTTTGTGCAATTATTTCTGAGCCAAGTGAGCAGTGTGAGGTGAGAATTCACACAAGTGGAAGCACTGGACCCTAGGAAAAACTGTCCAAGGAAATAGGAGGCTTGCAGGGCAGAGGAGAAAGTTGTGAGAGCCTTTGACAGTCTATGAGCAACAAAGGGATTTTACTAAGAGATGGATAGCTTGTGAGCTAAAGCTTTATGTAATCTAGACATATTTCCACTTGTATGATAATGCAAAGATCAAGGTTTCTAGCTGAGGCTTTCCCCAGAGTATTCTTCTGTGTTATGTGTAATTGATTTCTCATTCTCAGTTATATGTGTTCTCTTGATCTTTCTCAATTCGATTAAGCTTCTGCAAAGTGTTGTAGAAGTAGATCTTGTATTTTGCTTTAGTCTATTGCATAATCTGTTGATCTACAGTGGTAATTTCTACAACCATACCACATATTTTCCATATCATTACCACTAGTTAACCAAATGACATGGTACAACATGACAATAACAATGCTTGTTGTTTGACATAGTGTGACTAAATTAGTATAGGTGTGCCACATAACATGAAGAAATATGAGAATATTATGGTTTTGTTTATACTGAATTGTGTGATATGTATTAAACAATAAATTTATTGATGGTTTTTATTCCATATACAATTTTTTGAATTTTATATTAAAAGATTATTACACAAGTGCATTAAATGATTAAATTAGTGCTTCTTTTCTAATATAGTTACAAGGTCCAACACATAGCAGATATCAAAGGAACATTAGTTACAAATAATATGATGCAATGATGTGTTGATACAAAAAAGAACCAGATGATGAAGAATTATGTTTGTTAGTGCATTTTATTACCGAACAATAGGCTGCCACATTATACTTTCTAACCTAATATATAGGTTAAATTAGACAAATGCATTTGTATATTTATGTTTGTTAGTGAATTTTATTACCTAACAATAGGCTGCCACATTATACTTTCTAACCTAATGTATAGGGTAAATTAGACAATTGCATTTGTGTATTTTTGTACTGTAAATGCACTTGTACATCTTACCATTAGACACACTCATTAGACACACTAAAAACGCACTTGTACATCTTACCATTAGACACACTAAAAAAACTAGCATATCATATTTCACTATCACAATTCATTCCATGCTTTCAATCACTCTCATAAGCACCACTGCTCTATCTCTAGTTGGCAACCTTGTTGTAGTGCTCTAAATTATTGCTTCCTAAGTTAGATAAATTCATTGGTTGATTTGATTCATTTTCAATTTTTGAAAAAATAGTGAGCATTTTTAATTTTTGTTTATGAGGAAACTATGCATTCTTATGTGGAAAGAGATTAGGTATATTGTTTGTTACCTTTGTATTTCCAATTTTACCAAATTAAATTGAACATTGTTTTAGTTCTCACATATAATATGTTGTAGGGTTCTTTTCAAGTCAATGCTTTGACTTTTCATCTATACCACCAATATCCTATATGTAATGCTGATCACTAAAGAACCTTATGGAGTTGGAAAAACAAAGTTTAGAAATTTTCCATTTAAACTCTTTATGGGAGATTGAACATATTCTTTTGCAAGTTGTTTGCAACTCTCTAATGAAATATTAATAGAAAGATTCCTTGAATCCTTCTATATATACAAAGTCATCGTAAGTCTATTGCATTGTGAAATATCGCAATTCATGCCTTTGAAAAGGCTCCTCAATTTCTAAAGAACGAAATTTAGAAACATCTAATAATTTAGATAAATAACATCTACTATCTCAAATATGGTACAACATGCAATTGCATGTTGTGTGAATCTCCCCGAAAATTGGATGAATCTCCCTGAATATTGGACGGTGGATAATATTAGAACATTGTGTTGACTATTAATTTTTCCTACTATCCTACTTGCTTTTCTTTTTAATATTCAATAATAAAAAAATAAAAAAATAAAAAATTTTACTAATATTCTTCAACACCCTAATCAGGTGCTTAATAGTATTGTATCCTCATATATTTATAATATATAACAAAAAAATCCAATAGATACTTTATGAGAAAGACAAGGCAGTGGTGTGTTAAAACACAAAAGAACTAAATAATGATGATTTTTTCTTACAAAATCAAAAATTTTAAAATAATAAATAAATATATATTGTTGACCATCCTATTATCTAAACTTCATACAGTTTAAAACATTGTGTTGTGTAAGGTAAATTAAACCAGTGCATCTATGCATTTTTGTACTAGAAATACACCAATATATCTTACCATTACTCACACTATAATATGATAAAGAAAACTACTAGATCCTATTTCTCTATCACCATTTCATCCATCTTTTCAATCTCTCTCGTAAGCACTAGTGCTCACTCTCTTTAGATGGATATCTAGTTTGGAGCCCTTCACTATATTGCTTCCTAAATATATAGCTTCGTTAATTGATTTCATGCATTTTCATATTTTTTAAAATAGTGAGTATTTTCGGTTTTTCTCTATGGGGAAACCATACATCCAGTCATCCACATGAAGAAATAGATAAGGCAAAATATTCGTTATCGTTGTAATTTCAATTTTCCCAAATGAAAATTTACCGTGGGGCTTAAATTTTCCTGTATATAAAGCCTTTTCCTTTGCTATTGATGTCGGGTCGTATAATGATGGTTCATGGTCACTAGCGTTGGCTTCCGCCTCTTATGCATTAACCCGGGCCACAGGATCCACTACGGGCTCTCCCGCAGGCACAACATATCGATCTAAATCTGCCTGCCCCTGGGTGAAACTGCTTGCTCTGGTATTGTTACCTATGCACCTAGCTTTGGCCTATAATTGCCAATCCCGATCTCCGGGGTATGGATTTCGAAATGATACAACACTTACCATTTTATTGGTTCAATTCTCATTGGAACCATCAATATTACATTTTATGAATTTACAAGGACCACTGCACTCGGTGGATGATTTGGGACGCCTCAAAACTAGTGCATTTTATGAATTTACAAGGACCACTGCACTCGGTGGATGATTTGATACGCGTGCATTATAAAAGGAGTTGTTTATAATGTGATTTTTTGGAGATTCCGGTGACAGAATCTGGCAGAAGATATTGAGGTTAAATCTTGATTTGTTGCAGTTAAAATGGTTTTTTAACTGCATATTTGGATTCAGCACCCTGAAAAACCTTTGGGACGCTTTGATTGTGCAGAAACTAGCTATCAAACTTGCGATTCCAATAAATTGTTGCGATTCCAATAAATTGTTGCCGGATTTTGACCGGAAAAACCCACCAGAAAGGCTTTCAAAGAGTCGCATTATAGACAACTGCATTATAAAATATAGGACGTAATTTAACGATTATGTTTTTTTGGCTGGAAAGTCATGGAAATTTCTGTTATATTTTGAAAAAGTTGTGATTTTTGTAAATCCAAGTAAAAATTGTTAAATTTCATAATTTTAGGTTTTATAGAAATTTTTGATGGTGCTGAATCTATTTCTATCATCAAAACCATGATTCAAACACTGTGTCTACAAAAGTTTTTGAAAATTTTTTATCCATACTCCAACCACTTTTAGATATCTAAACAATTCCTCTGAGTACCCATACTCCAACCACTTTTAGCTATCTAGACATTTCCTTCCTCAGACGACTGCAAATATCATTCTTTACTTCATGAAAGGTAAAAAAAAACATCCAGTACATATTATTATGCTCTTTGGAACACCAAAATATCAAATCCATTATATAGAATATGTCACAATGATTCAACATACTGCATTTTCTCCGTATCGTTACCACTGGTGAACCGAATGACATGGTGCACCATGGCAATAATAATGCTTTTTGTTTGACATAATGCGAAACATATGGTGTGCATTTCAATATAAGAAACTATGCTATAAAGCTTTTCGTCTTTATATTTAAAAAATAATGTTACAGTGCACTTTTTTTTATGACTAAATTACTATGGATGTGCTAAACAACATGAAGAAATATGACAATATTAATGGTTTTTTTATGCCAAAGCACACCATTCATGGCGTGTGATACAAAATAAAGAATACATTCATTTTGATGACTTTATTCCATTTACAATTTTCTGAAGTTTATATCAAGGTATTAGTGTACGGGTGGATTTAATGACTAAATCAACATTAGTGTGCGAAACAATATAGAGTAGCATGGCTAGTATAGTGGTTATTTTCTGACATAGTACACCATGTCCAACATACAGTTGATATTAAACGCACACTAGGTATGAATAATACAATGCGTTGGTGTGTTAATATACAAAAGAACCACATGATGAAGACTTTGTTTTACAAAATGTAAATTTAAAATACTAAATGAATATATATGGTTGATGCATTCTATTATTTAAAAATGCACTAAAAACAATGGGTAGGGTAATTTAATAAGTGAATTATAAGCATTTATGTATTAGAAATGCACTACTACATCCTACCATTATGCACACAAATATAGGGTGAAACAAACTACATCCTATTATATTATCGCAATTTTTTCAATGCTTTTGGTCTTTATCATAACATCTAGGGCTCACTCTCATTAGGTGGATACCCTATTTACAGTTCTCTACAACATTACTTTCTAAGTTTGATAGCTTTACTAGTTGATTTGATTCATTTTCAAATTTTGAAAAATAGAGAGCATTTTAAATTTTCCCTATCGGGTAACCATGCATCCTCATGTGGAAAGAGATTAGCTAAATTGTTTGTTGGCTCTCTATTTTCAATTTTACCAATTTAAAATCTAATACCATTTGACCTCACACATATAATATGTTGTAACATTCTTTTCAAACCAATGCTTTGGCTTCTCATCTATACCGCTACTATCCTGTAGATAATGGCAAGGGATAAATAACGTTATGGACTTGGAAAAAAAAACCTTCGGAATTTTCCATTTAAAGTCTTTATAGGAATTTGAACATATTCTTTTGCAAGAATTTTGAACACTCTAGGGAAATATCAATGGAAGGATTCCATAATTCTATTTATATATCAATAAAGTCATCATATGCATGTGGCATTACTAAATATCACAATTCATGCTTATGAAAAGGATCCTCTTTATCAAAAGCTTCTAAAAAGACAAATTTAGAATCGTCCAATAATTTAGAAAAATAACATCTGCCATCTCACGCAGTAGGACATGTAATTGGATGTTGCATGTACTTCCCAGACAATTGGATAGTGAACAATAACATAACTTTGATTTGTGTCCAATGTTACTTTTTTCCCACTATATTTTCTTCATGTAGATATAGGTTGTATATTTTGTTAAACATTCACAAATGAGTAAGCACAATTAAATCTATTTTGTTCACAATGATATAGATATTTATAAAATTCCTTATGACCCATGGTTTTCATTGTCAGACCAAGAGGTAACTTCTCAAAACGAATTGTGTATTTGCATTAATATTACTCATGGATATATACAAGGAGGGAGAGACTCTTGGGCTTCACCTCCTAGTGTCTCTTCATATTCCTATTCTTCGTTATTTACTATTTACATTAATTACATATATTCACCCAATCTCAATGATTAGGTGTCAACATTTCCCCCCCCCCCAATCTCAAGGGATGTTGGTGAGTCCAAGCATCATTCTAAACCTTTCAAAATTTTCTCGTTCAAATGCTTTGGTGAATATGTATGAAATCTGCTCATTAGTGGAACAATGACGTAGATGTATTGTCTTGGCCTCAACATGATGTCGAATCAGATGGTATTTTGTATTGATGTGCTTCGTTCTATCATGGAACTTTGGTTTCTTGGCCAACTTTATTGCAGAGGTGTTGTCAATCATGAATGGAGTTGAATTCACTTGTTTCACCTGCAAATCTTCCAATATTTTTCTGAGCCACATAATTTCCTTTGTTGCCTCAACTTTTGCCATATATTATGCCTCTGTTTTGGAATCGGTTGGAAATGATTGTTTGTGTGATCTCCAAGAGATAGCTCCTGATCCAAGATTCATATCATAACATGAATTAGATACCATAGTTCCTTTGTCTTTGTCGAAGTATGAATCAGAGTATCCAATCAAGCTGAAGTCACCCACTTGCATATACTTGAGTCCAAATTCTTGAGTTTCCTTCAAGTACTTTAGAACTCCTTTTGCAGCAGACTAATGTCCCTCACAAGGCTTTTGCATAAGCTTGGAGCGGATTCCAACAACAAATGAAATGTCAAGTCTGGTATTAGTCAGGTAGTTGAGGCTTCCTACAAGTTGTCTATACTTTGTTGCATCCTCAAATATTTTCCTTCAATGAATGTGAGCTTCAAGTTCTATTCCATTCGAGTAGTCAAAGGATTGCACTCATTCATGCTAAACATGTTCAACTGATCTCCAATGTACTTCTTTTGAGAGAGGAATATAGACTTCGGATGTTGAGTTACTTCAATACTAAGATAGTAGTGAACATATCCCAAGTCAGTCATTTCAAAACCTTTCCTCAATTCCTTCTTTATGGATGCAATGTAGCTTTCATTGTCCCCTGCCATTAAAATATCATCTACATATACTACAAGATATAAAATTGTTTTGTCAACTTTCTTCACAAAAAAATTTGCATCGTCAAGATAATAACGTTTGAAGTTGAGTTACAGAAGATGCTCAGTTAATTTTCATACCAGGCTCATGGTGCTTTCTTGAGGCCATACAAAGATTTCACAAGTTTTCATACTTTGTGTTCTTGTCCATTCACAACAAATCCTTCTGGACGGCACATAAAAACATTATCCTTCAGATCTCTATTCAATAAAGAAGTTTTACATCCATTTTATGGACTTTCCAACCGTTCTGAGCTGCCAAGGCAAAGAGTGTCTCGATGATAGCCCATCTTGCTGTGGGCGGAAACGTCTCCTCATAATCGAACACTTCCTTTTATCGAAAACCTTTTGCGACAAAGCCTGGATTTGTGCTTGTATATCCACTTACAACCAATTGATTTTTTTCCCAATGGAGGATCAACCAGCTTCCAAGTGTCATTCTTTATCAAAGTATCATACTCCTTTTGCATCACTTCTTTCCATTCATTGTGAGAAGTGGGCTCTTTGAAGGAATTTAGTTCAAAATCTATAGACAAATTGAGTTCACAATCATAAGAAACATCCATATCAACAAGTGAATCAGAATCATCTACATCACCTCCATTTTGTTTGGTTGAATTTCTTGTTCCAATCTTTCCAACCTCATCAATATGAACACTTTCAAGTGTCTTTGTTAGCCATTTTGGAGGACCTTTCTGAGATGGCTCAGGTTGCTTAGTTGACTGAGTTGAGACTAAATCAAGATTGAGTCTCCCAATTTTTTCAATCACACTAGTCAAAGTATCATCAGTTGTTGTAGCTTTATGTGGGGGAGAGAGTTCTTCAGAAGAAGATCCCACAGATTGATCTAGTGTAGGAATCCCCCCTTCAAGATGTGGAATTTGATTATCAAATTATTGAAATGATTTTCCATGTCCGAATCTATCCAAGCGACCAATCTTCCACTCAACAACATTGTCATCTTTCGAATATTCGACAGAGATTACATCTCTTGATACAACAAAATTCTTATTAACTTCGTCATAGAGATGGTATGCTTTGGAGGTATTTGAACACCCCAAGAAGATACACTTATGACTCCTTGCACCAAGCTATTTTCTTTGTTATTTCGATATCAAGGCATAAAATGTGGAACCAAGGACCATGAGATGCTTTACTAAAGGAATGTGGCCATACCACTTTTCGTAAGGAGTCTTGTTTCTAATATCATTAGATAGACATATTTTATTTACATACATAGCACATAGAATTGCATCATCCCAAATAATCAATTTTACATTCTTGAAAAACATCACGGAATGTACCATATTTAAGATTGCCCTGTTCATTCTTTTAGCTACTTCATTCTGTTGGGGATTATAAGGCACAATTGTTTGATGTTTGATCCATGATGACGAAGATAGTTTTCAAATTCATTTGAAGTATATTCTTTTCCATCATGAGTGTGAATAAATCCAATATGGGATTTTGAATCATCTTCAATGCATGTATTAAAGTTGTTGAATGTTTGGAAAACATCATATTTGTTCTTGAATAAATAAACCCAACGCATTTTGGTGTAGTCATCAATAAATGTCATCATATATCTATTTCCATTTGCAGAAGGAATAACCATTGGACCACATAAATTTGAATGAATGATTTTAATTTTTCTATGTGCTTTGGAATGTGAATAATGAAAATACTATTTTCTATGCTTCCCTATAATACAAGCATCACATTACTTAAGTTTCCTAGGAATTGTAGGCAAACTAGTAACACCATTTTTTTTCAACAAGAAAATCTTGTCATAGTTCAAGTGTCCAAATTTAGCGTTCCATAAAATACTTGATGGAAATGTACCTTCATCATAATGAGAACTGTATGAGAATTTTTGTGCATGAACAGAGGTACCTTGCAACTTTATAAGTCTTTCTTCTTCTAACCCCATCATGAAAAGAGAGTGATCTAATGTTTTTCTGACCTCAGCCTTTCCTTCAAACATATGAAGGGAGTGCCATTGATGCTAGATTTGGACCAAGGACAACAAGTTTCTTGCGGTTATGGGAGATATAAAACATCATGTAGAAGAACAACTACTATTCTCTCCAAAGAATGGTTGGTGTTCCCTCTAAGGAACAACTATTTTGTGTACAGATTTTCGTGTTGTTCCCTTTAAGGAACAATTGATGTTCCCTTTAAGGAACAACTATCATTCCATTGAAGGAACAACAGTCTCCTGTATATTTGATTTTCGTGATGTTCCCTTTAAGGAACACCTATTGTTCCCTCCAAGGAACAGTTGTCATTGCCTTTAAGGAACAATGGTTCCATGTGTGCTTGCTTTTGCTGTTCCATTTAAGGAATAACTTCCATTCCATTTAAGAAATAGCAGTCTCTTGTATATTTGATTTTCGTGCTATTCCCTTTAAGGAAAAATTGTTGTACCCTCTAAGGAATAATTGTCATCCCCTTTAAGGAACAACAGTTCTGTGTGTACTTGTTTTTGTTGTTCCATTTAAGGAACAACTGTTGTTCCCACTAAGGAACGACTTTTGTTCCCTCTAAGGAACAGTTGTCATTCCATCTAAGGAGTAGTAGTTCTTGGTATATTCAATTTTCATGTTGTTCCATTTAAAGAATAGTTGTTGTTCCCTCTAAGGAACAACAGTCGTTCCCTCTAAGAAACGAGCAGTTTTGTGTGTGTTTGGTTTTTGTTGTTCCCTTTAAGGAACAATTTTTGATCCATCTAAGGAACAACAGCCATTCCCTCTAAGGAATAACAGCCATTCCCTCTAAAGAATAATAATTTCGTGTGCGTCTATTTTTTGTTGTTCCCTTTAAGGAACAGTGGTTGTTCCCTCTAAGTAACAGTAGTCATTCCCTCTAAAGAATAGCACTTCCATGTGCGTTTGTTTTTTTTGTTGTTCTCTGTAAGGAACAGTTGTTGTTCCCTCTAACGAACAACAATCGTTCCCTCTAAGGAACATCACTTCCTTGTGCATCTATTTTTTTGTTGTTCCCTTTAAGGAACAGTTGTTGTTCGCTCTAAGGAACAACAACCGTTCCCTCTATGGAACAACACTACTGTGTGCGTTTGTTTTTTTTTTTGTTGTTCCCTTAAAGGAACAACTGTTGTTCCCTTTAAGGAATAGTAGCTATTCCCTCTAAGGAACAACACTTCTGTGTGCTCTGTTTTTTTTTTTGTTGTTCCATTTAAAGAACAGCTGTTGTTCCCTCTAAGGAACAACAGTCGTTCCCTCTAAGGAACAACACTTCCATGTGCATTGTTTTTTGTTGTTCCCTTTAAGGAACAGTTGTTGTTCCCTTTAAGGAACAGTTGTTGCTCCCTTGAAGGAACAACACTTTTGTGTGGATTTGTTTTTTTTTATGTTCCCTTTAAGGAATAGCTATTGTTCCCTCTAAGGAATAACAGTTTCGTTTGGGTTTGTTTTAATGTTATTCCCTCTAAGGAACAATAGTTTCGTTTGCATCTGTTTTTCCATTGTTGCATCTAACAAACAACTGTTGTTCCCTTTAAGGAATAATAATTTCCCATGCATTTATTTTTTTTCTTTCTGTTGTTCCTTATAAGGAAGAGTTGCTATTCCTTCTAAGGAGTAACTGTTGTTCCCTCTCAGGAATAGTAGTTTTGGTGTGTAGTTTTGTTTCTTTTTGCTATTCCTCCTAAGGAACAGATGCGGTTCCCTTTAAGGAACAATAGTTTTGTGTGCTTTTCTTGCTGTTCCCTCTAAGGAACAATACTTTTTGTGAAAGTTCCTTTTTTTTTTTTTTTAGAAAATAAGTACCTTGTGAATATTATTTCACTCTCTATAATCATCTATAGGGCAAGAATAAAAACATATATATATAAGGATACAAATTTGAAGGTTATTGGAACAAGAAAATCGAATATTACCATCTTTAATGATATTGCTTTGTATTTATTAAAAAAGGGGTAGGATACAACCATCTATATCACTTTGATGTCTTTAGCTTCACTATAAACCAAATTGATTGATTATTTATACCATGTTGGTTCTTCTATAACCCCTATAATTCTCTCTGCTCATTATCTTTGAATAAGAGTAAGGGCATATTTTTTTCTATTGGTATATCAGACTTCTTCCACCATCCCTACTCTTAAGGAGTGTTGAGCCACCCTCTATATATTAAATAGGAAGTGCTATATATATATATATTATATATATATTATATATATATATATATATATATATATATATATATATATATTATATATAATATATATATTTTTATTTTTTACTCACAATTTCATGATTTTTCATGTGGAGGATAGGGTGTCTCATCATGAGCTAGCCTACCATGATCATAAGGAAGTAGCAAAGTGGCATTCCCACTATGGCAACCACACCAGGGATATGATCAAATGGATGCATCAGAAAAAATAAAGTCCTTGGAGCAGGAGGTCTCATCACTAGTTGGCATGCCCACTTTTCACTCCTCCTCAGTGAATGTCATTGTGATTCATCTGGTCACCAAGCCAGCACAATGGCCTCCATTCTGACATAATAAGGCACTTTCCTAATTATACATAAAGGATCATGGTTCCAAAGGGTGAAAAAGCAACTCTGTCAAGGTTATAAACACCTGTGGGCAACAGCAGCTCTGTTTATGGCATTGGAGTCAAACTTTCAACATCAATAGTGATTATAACTCCCTTTTCTTATTCTTTATCTTATAGAGAAGATTATATACCTGATTTTTTTTTTTGAACCTTTATGCATGAGATATCTTTTAAAAAATCAATCATAGTGGCTTAATTGGAATAATGACTGCAAAGCATCTTGGCCACATAAGATGTCCTTTCTCCCTTTTTGAATCATTCCATGACATCTCCACATTTATTCATAATTCTCGTTCTATGCATCGATTTCAGTACCTCGATATTTTTGTGATCCTATCATAAATATGTATACCTTGCCATTTTTACCACTCCTGTACATCACCGCCAGTGCATCATTCCTTCATTTAACCGGTCGAAGGCAACATTTTAAGGGGGGCGACGGTGAATCCCAAAGCACTTATGCATATGTGTCATTCCTTTATTTGGTTATACCGGACTATACGACATTCCATAATAGCAAGTATTTAACGGTATCCATGTTGAAAAAGTATCAACCGATGTTAACAACTTATTGTTCCATTGCGAGCTCTGTATATTGTTGTGTTACCTATGTTAAGCTAATAGTGTGCAGAATTAAGGTAAAATGGGAGGAAGAACAGTGTGCAAGGAGCCACTTATACTAGATGTTTTCGATGCCACCAGGGAAATTTTAGTCAGAGTCGGATGGTTTGTAGATTCCACACAACTGCAGCAACCCAAGGAAGCCATTGCTATCGAATTCTTACAAAATTTATAGAATTAACATTCTAAGATAAGAGGAAGGCAAATTACAGTGACACAGTAATAGCTGAAGTGTCCAAATTACCAGCAGTTGGACCCATATGGAATCATAAAATATTGAGATTGCAGGACACTATTATAGTTTTTCAGGATGAGAGATAGAACCTGATTGTCAAAGGCAAAGGAGTTCAACCTTCATCCCTTGGACAATTGTGGATAGAATTGGCCAGAATCATTCAGAGCTATATCACATGCGACGGAAGAAAAGATGTGGTAAGGCCACGACACCTTAAATTATTAGCAGTTCTGAAGCAAAAATGTTTTGTAAACTTGCCTGCATAGTTGAATTTCTTATTGCATGACGTTTATAGAAGCATAAAAAAATCCCAGCATATAGAAACTGTTGTGAGTCATCATTGCTTAGTTAGGTTGATAGTAAGCTATAACCTTGCCCAACAGCAAACTAGTTGGGACGAATTAGTATTTACCATAGAAGGGGGGTTAGCTTTACTTGCTGCAAAGAGGAAAAGGACTACCAGCACAACAAACATTCCACAAAAATGTAGACATTCTGCCAAATTAGAGACAAGCTTGGGAACAGCTGAAAACCTCCAGGGTAGTAGCAGCAAACCCTTAGAACTATCTAGTCTAAAGAATGAGCAACAATTATGGCTGGAAGGACGGGATAACTGGGAGTCAGAACTTGAGGAAGAAACAGAGCACTCTAGTGATGAGGAGAAGAATGAAACAGAACTATCCTTAACACCCAACATAAGTCCCCCGCGAGACTTATTTGATATTGAATTGGCCTAGATTTTGGCCAATATGAATGCATTTATACAGCCCAAAAGCCTGCTCAACCTTAATGTTGAAGCAACACAATCAAAAGAAAACTTTGCCCATAATAGGAGCATATAAGAAAATATAATTAGTGAAGAAGAAACAGTGGTAGAAGTTACTTAAGAAGAGGCGAACCAAATTAGTAATGCACCTCCAGGAGAACCCAGTTGGGTTGGTTTAAATACACAGGATGTGGGACAAATAGGAGAAATAGGAACAAGTCAGGGTAAGGACACAACCCTTGAAGAACAAAATCCAGATAAGAAGCCAAGCTCACTAAGAGTAGAAACGATTAGTGGAACAATTGTTCCTTCTGAAAAGAAGAAAAACAAAATTAAAAGGCTTAGAAAGGAACATCAAAGGCTGCAGAAATTAGTGAAAAGACTCAAGCAAAATATAAGGACATTAACAGCGGGGAAAGTTTCAAACAAAACCTCAGAAACATTAGATGCATCCATTCAAACTGAATTTCCTGATACAAAGGTCACTAAGACTCAAACTGAGCCCATATTCACTCCAATTGTTAAGGAACATCACATCACTGTTGTAAAAGCAGCTGCCCAAATAGAGAGTATACATTTTCATAATGAAGTTATTCAAACGGAAGTGGTACCCTTCAACAACACGACCACCCAGATAGAAGGATGGATTGTCCATAAAAAAAGTAGATAGACTATAAGCATTCAATCCCATAATAAGAACACGTAGACAATAAAAATCCACTCTCACGGTAAGAATTCACAGACATATATTCAAGCCAAAGACATTATGATAGGCAGTGACCCTAGTATAGCAAGTCTTCAAGAAAATCTGGCACAAGCTCGGCTTACCATAGAACACCTTGAGCTAGAAACTGTCCCACAGGAGAAATACTAGGAATTACAAAAGTAGCTTCGAGACATGAAAATCTCAGAAAGTGAAGCATTTGATAAATGCAGAAAGGAAGAAGAGAGGACTGAGAAAATAAAGATCAGATTGGAAAAGGCTAGGAGTCAAATGGAAACTATTTGCTCCTTATATACTGACATATTGGCATGTAGATCTCCTGCCAATAACTATGCCATATCTTTTATGGAAAGATACTTGCAATTAAAGATCAAAGTTGTCAAGGCTGGAAAACCAATAGAGTTGAAAACAATTGATGATTTTATAAACTGTTGTAAGCATCATGGGATAAACGTATAGAGGCTGCTGTGTGAATTTTATTTACACAATTTTATATTAGAAGAAGAAATTGAAAGGAACCCCTGTCTTTTTATAGGATATGTGCAGTTCGAGGCTTTCATTTCATTCACTGTTAATCAATTGAAATGGTTGAGGGCCCATAACACTTTCCAAAGGTAAGAAAATGGACTAGACCTATGGGTCAGAGGTGAACCAAAGTACCCATTACAAATGTTGGACAGACACAAAAGTCTGATGAAGAGGGAAGGAGTAATCCAAATCCTGGGGCCCATTCATAAAGAGATTGTCCATAAGGGAGTAGAATACTTCCTCTCTATTCAGGAAAGCTCCTTGGTTGCAGCCAAATTGAGGTGGACAGTTTCTAATACTAATGTACAAAATAGGGAGCCATTCAATTATAAAAACTTTAAGCTTGCTGTAGAATGCTTTGTTACTTACAACAACCTCATCTTAAGGGAAGGGCCTTATTGGCTAGGCTATAGGTTCCGTAGCCCTATTGTTTGGTACCCTGCTGAAGGTTATAAAACTATATATGAACTACCTGAAGGGTAGACAAGGCCTATTCTTGAGCTCTTGGCCAAAAATCATGGTTTCAGACCACTTTATGACATTCCTTCTCCAGCTTATTCCTTGACTTCTCTGCACACAAACTACATGGTTTTCATGAGGACATGAAAAAGGGTAAGCAACGGAGTATGTTGAGTCATGGAAAGGGTATGCATATTTTATTTATTTCATCTTCATTTTCCTTTAGTTATATCCCTTTTATATCCTAAAATTTTAATCTATCAAAGGATTATGGTAAGAATGAGGAAAATAGCTGAAATTACAATTTAGATGATCGCTATCCTTCTTTGTGTAGGAAAAAGATGAAAAGGGACAACTATTGTTTTCTAACCACGGAATAGTGAAAGAAAATCAAGCCAAGGAAGGAGCACGACAGTTACAGATAAAGACAAAACAGAACCACAGGGATCAACGCAAGAAGGAAAAGATGACTGATGTGGAAAATTGAAGTGATCCTGAGGGATCATTGTTACTGGTTATCTTTTTACCTTTCTGCCATTATAAAAGGCAACAACTGTAAGCAGAGAAGGAAAAAGGAAAGAATTACTATTGAGAAATTGTCACGTTTACCATTGACTCTCACTCTTGAGCAGAGCACGAACTTGCTGTAATACTTATGTAATGATTGAGATATAAAACATTTGCTATTCATTTTCATCTCCTGAAGTAATCCAGCAATGTTCACTGGTGGCTAAGGGCTCGGCCCTGGTGGATTCACTTGCTATTCTTGTATCATGCATTTATGATTCTTGCAGTGTGATGGTTTGATTGAATTTCTATTTTCTGCAATTATATCGCTTTTCTATTTACTATTTTCCAATGTCAACGGAATTGTTCTATTCATATATCTTGCAAGTAATATCGTTGATACAATTTATTGTTATTTCAGATCTAGATATTTAGTTAAGCATTATGTTTTGGTATCATACAATGTAAAGAGCATTGACTACTGTTGTCGAAGCTCCCAGATTGAGATCATCTGTTGCTTATATTAATAATTGTGTTTGATTGAATAAATCAATTAAAAGAGGAATGAGTTATTGCTACTATATTCTTGACTGATGATTAATGTTACTTTGATGAATGTATGATTTATTTTCATTAGAGGATTGAGTTTTCTTTTAATTGCTATTAGAATTTACTTGCTCCTTCCATTTACTCTTGTATTTGAGAGGACTATAGTGCAATTTAGAAGCACTACTCTCTGAGTTAAATAGCCGCCACATACTATGTACAGTCTTGAAATAAAAAGACTTACCTGGATTGATAATTAATGTGAATATAATTAAGAGTTAAAAAGACACCTTTTACCACTCAACAGTGTGCATGCATGCGATCCCACCCATTTGTCACACTCACCGAGATGAAGACAAGAAGCAATTATGCCTGGAGCTAAACATGTATTTCGACAGGTTGATGTGCATGGTCACCAACACATGCTCAGAGATCAGAATAGACACTATGTATCAGTACGTTGCTAGTCCAGTTGCACTCAAGACAATGATGCACACGTTATCAGACGAGTTGGACAGAGGAGCCCAATTAGTGTACCCAGATGCAATGGAGGCAAGATTTCGCATTCATAAGGATGTCACCATTAAGCACACAAACACCATCACAGATGGCCAAGCTTGGTATCATTTCGCCACCATCGATCATAGCAAAAATGTCAAAGAGTTGGTCTTACCACAACTATTCAAGCATTAGTGATGTCTTGCATGGCTTGCTCAAACCTATTTTGTCTCACATGGATACATGTGCACATTGTACATAACATCTTGTCAAGTGGAAGTTCAAGTGTCAATAGATGAATGTAATAGTCACAACGTAGTCGAAGAGTCATGGGGGTAGATGAACAGTCACAAAGGGGAATGTCAAGGGCCACCCCACCCTTTGCTATATATAGTACCTCATAACTCATTGTATAGGCTTTTGGTCACCAAAGTTTCTAATAGGAGTATCTTAGATAAAGCTTGGAGAGTATTGTTAAGAGCCTTGGCTTCTCCACTATGCAGAGCTAGTATATCACTTTGGAGGAGTAGGGGACAGTGACTGTAATGTTCTGCTATCAAAACTAGTGATTGGTCATATTTGTATTGTATGACTGGAACTTTCACTTCTTAATATAACAAAGCCAACACGTTTCATGCATATGTTGTATTGTATTTCAGCTATCTTGTTTACTCTAAATTATATATGTATATGTTTTCTTACACCGGAGCATATAGACTCTTTCTGTATATGTATGTATGAATCTTACTGAAATGTTCTATTGGTTTAACCATCACTTTGGATTGCTTGCCTTCTAGATTGTAATGCATCTTTTCTCATGTGTTCCCTTCTTAACTCCGTGCTTTCATGGGTTTCCAGGGGGCACACTCACCTCACCCTCCGTGTGTTAGGACCATTCATACACATTTCTTGGCTTGTTGTGTATGTCACACCCTTGCTACCAACACGGACATCTTACTTACGTTTTTGTGCAACTGAGGTCAAGGCAACATCATACGACCCACTTCTAGGACCCCTACACCAAATGGTCTCAGGTCTAGTTGGGACTTATTGTTAGGGAGATCCCCTGACATGCTGGTGGGTCTAGCACCATGAATATTTTGGTGCTATAAGAAGGGCCAGATGACAAGTTGTGTCCTCTCATCCTGTTTTGAACCTTTGCACATCTATCACGGTTTCTATTACACTCATCCCTCCACAATGTCTTTTGCAAGCCGAACCTCTCAAGATCATGAGGAAGTTTTTGATCTCTTATCTGAATTTACGTATGATGGTGAAGGAAAAGTAACCTAGCCTGAGTACTTAGAAGACTTATATGCATTCCCTAATAAGGCAGACAATTTCTATGTAGAAGAGGTCAACCTGCTTCCATCATATACACTTCACGAATCCCCACAACAGTGGTGCTGTAGTCTACCTCCTCGTAGCATGCACTCACTTGAGAACTTCTGTGATCTCATTGAATCTACTTTCCATCATTTTGATCCATAACCTCTTGACAAAAAATTGTTACAACAACGGAAGGCCTCACATGAATCACCTATGGATTTTTTGTAGTTCTTCCATGATTTGCAGTTTGAAGCTCTAAAAAGCCAGATGAAATTTCCATATCTTTGGGACAGATTCGAATACTGTCTTAACAAATCAGTCAATCCCAAGAAGAATTTCAAGATCAATCCCCATTCAACATACTTCGGTGATGGAGCTACACAATCACGGATAGACACGGTCATTGTCACAAGTGACTATATGTTGTCCCCTCATCAAGAATCTCCACCATCACAAAGCGATGCGGGAGAGCATGTGCCCGAATTTGTTCAGCCATCACAGCCTCCCAACATCGCTCCTTTCGATTTTCACACAAGCTTGGTTGTAAATCCATTGGGTTATCACATGGATTTTTTACCTCAACCTCTGTGTTTGCACTCAGATGATCCTCTAAATGACATTGTCTTGTTTTCTTCCATTTCGAACATTACACTTGTTGTGAACGAGGATCAAGCCATCGATGGAGTTGTTGTTTCACAACCAACATGCATTTTCATTCACGAAGAGTATGACTGGGAGATTGATCATCCACCGACAACATAGGTCCATCCTTATATGTCCGTGCCTCCTCTATTTTTTCCTAACATCCTTGATGATCTTGCTAGCCATGATTTTTCATGTGTATATTCATCCACATATGCACCTATTGTTGATCATTCATAGGACACGCCGTATGTCAGCCCATCATTCAACAACAGAGAGGATCATTTATTCATTGAACATCAAATTGATTCTTCATCTTATTTTTTTGGAAATGCAGAGGGTGAACATCCTTGCTTCTCATCTACCCTATGTGTGATTAGTCAAATCATGAGGATGTCGACAAACATCCTAAATTTTTTGATCTTGATTGTCGTGATATCTCTACCTCTTCATCTGATCATGATATTGAATCAACTATTGTTAATATGTCTAAGGCACTGGTCTACAATGATCTATCTATCAACGAAGCCAAAACATTGTAGACTATTGAGGCACTTCAGTCCCAGCTGATGGTTATGTCAGGTCCTCACTGTCCCGAGGTTTGTTTCACTTCTAATCAGGAAACTGTTCAAGCACTTGAGGCTCCTCATCACT
Source organism: Pinus taeda (assembly GCA_000404065.3). Classification (NCBI taxonomy): domain Eukaryota; kingdom Viridiplantae; phylum Streptophyta; class Pinopsida; order Pinales; family Pinaceae; genus Pinus; species Pinus taeda. The sequence continues at coordinate 125,544 of APFE030682297.1, forward strand.
CATCTGTATGAATTGAAGATCAATCTGACACACATATTATACTTCCCTCATGTGAACTACATGATACAGTCACTCATGCATTGGAGGAATATTAAACAACAAGCACACTTGCGCAACGTAAGTGGTCTACCTTTCCCACATTTTCTTGCATGTCACAATCAAGAGAATGCATAAACTTAACATCTGCACGCACTGTAGAAAAATAACATGGTAAGTCCATAGAGTGCCTATCATGCACTTTCACTCACTTATGTTTTGTGGATTCTTTTAAGCTCGGAGCGTGCTTGTCTTCATTTTTACGTCTTTCTTGTTTGTTGGTCCACACAACTATCTTGTTCGCAAACCATGACTTCACAAACATGGTTCGACCAATGTGTTGGTGGTTTCATTGGAAGTATCACTTCACATGATCAGGCCCATGCACCGTTAGCTTAGGAGTAGGAGTAGTGTTTTCTTTTGGTTTTCTTGCATGCTTGTTTTCTTACTCACTTTTCATGTTTGTGTGTTTACCTTCTTGTTCACTTACTCACTTTTTTGCGCATTACTTATTCTTTTTGCTTCTTATTTTTTTCTGATTTGTTTTCTTTTTTGTGTTCGTATATTAGTTTTGCATGGACTGCACGTGACTCCTGAATCAAGAAAGGAAAAGTACAAGAGGATTTGTGCAGTTATCAATACTTGGTTACCTATCCTCCCTTCTCTATATGAAGAACTTGTTATCTTCATTCCATGACACACCAGTGGATATCTATTGTTTCAAGTGAACCTTAGTGAAAACACAATGCTTGCATGCTAACTAGTGTCACCTACTCTAGTCGATTGTTTTTGGTTTAATTTTTGTCAGCTTAGTAAAGTAGAGTAAGGTGACGAGGGAAACCCTAACAAGCATATCAGAGGTATATATAACCTACTTCTCTGAAGGAACAACCTCTTTTACTCTAAATAAGTCAGGATCCCTCTTCTGCCTTTGAAATGAATAAGTGTTATGAACAGTTATGGAAATGATAAATGAAAAAATGGAAGTGTGAAAATTTAAAAAAAATGAAAAATGAATAAGGTAAAAGAAGAGAAAGGCTTCTTGCATAGATAGGTAATGAAAGTAAATCTGCTTGGGTGCTGAGCAGGCTCGTTGGAAGTAGAGCAATGCTTGTGTTCCTGCATGACTCCGTCAGGGTACTATCTAGGCCTACTGGTAGCGAAGAAACACTAGAGATAAAACTAAAACTCTGACAACCATATGACTTGTGCACCAATATACCCCTCATCCCCAATCAATACAATTGCGTTGACTTGGTTTGGAATGTGTGTCGACCAACCAAGGACTTGGTAGATGCTACATCTTAAAATCAAGTAAGTGTGGAAACCAAGATGAAAAGAGAACTGAACAACACTTCCAGAGGTGTTAGACTTTCTTTCCATAAACAAGGTCCATTCAAAGAGTTGGAATTCTACCAGTGTGTCGCCAAGTGTTGTAAAAGCTATGAACACCCTCCAAAATTTTTCCTTAGCTTCGTTTTGGAGCCTCCCTATGACCCCATCGTCAACAACATGCCTTGCACCATCAAGCATATAGGCTTCAGCTATTTCCCAATATCTTGTCAGCCTGTGCATGTCAGTTTGCTTCATTCCCCTCACTGGCTATCTTTTCCGAACTTAGATCTTGTGAAGCCCAAGCAGCTCCCCGAGAAAAGTGTGTAATTCTGGAGGGGAACTAGCCTTCTCTTTAGAAATTGCACAAATCAGCTGGCCAACTTGCTGAGCTCAAGAATTACAAAATGTTGCCCGTTAAGCTTCCTCTGAAAAATTGTGCAATTCATCGAGGAAAGTTGCTCAGCCCAAGAATTGCACAAATCAGTCTATTAGAATTCTCTCAGAAAATTGCGTAATTCTAAAGGGGAACCAACCTTCCCTCAAGAAATTGCACAATTCACCCTCGCAGCCTGCTGGGCTACAAAATTGCGCAGAGCAGTCAAGCATCTTCCTCTAGGAAACTGCACATTATGACCCAACACTATTGCTTAGCCTAGAAATTGTGTAATTCTATGAGGAAGTCACCTATTGACTTTAGAAATTGCACAATCCCTCTAGGAAAGCTAACCCAGCTCAGCCCAAGAACTGCACAAATTTTCATCCCAGGCTCGCAGACCAATGCATGTGCCTTCAAGTTGACCCGTTCCCTTGAGGACTGAGAAAAAATGATTTTCATGCACGGACTGTGTTAGCATCTGGAGGTTACATGCAATGCTCATTTTAGAAACCTCCCGCCAAGTGTCGCTTTTCCTAGGTTTGTGGCATGCGTGTCGTAACCTCGATTTTATCAAAACTTATGAATCGGACGCTACAAAGCTCATTCCTCACGTCAATATTGTACCTTTGACATCCCACATAACATCTAGCATTCGTTGGCACATTTAGCTCATTTGTTTTGAGGTAAGCCCGCTTTGCATGTATTGCACTGCATTTATGTCGCTTTTTCTGTTTTGTCTTGTGTGAGTCTTATCTTCTTCATTTCAATGACTGCTTGTTGTCCTTTTGATGTATGTTAGCTTGTAGAAGCATCGTTTTATTTTTCGTTCACATCTCACTATTGTCACATGCATGGCACTATTTTTGCATTGATGGTCACCATTGCAGCGAGTCACTTGACACGAGTGCATGTTTTCCCATTTTATGAATCCTCCAATTTATTTTTTCATGCATGATCATTCACCCTTATTTACACTTAGTATCACCATGCATCTAGACTTCTCATGTTTTTTATCACCCGTCGGTGGGTCTACGCTGCCTTAGCCCGGACCTTACCCTGCTCGGCTAGAATTACAAATTTACTTAAGTGAAGGCTCTAACTTCCCTCCTTAAATTGTGCAATTCTGGCCCAGCACTAGCATCTAGGCTTTCATTGATCAATTCTGGGAGGTAGTGCCTTGTTGGCCCTAGAAACTACGTAATGCAATTTGTTGGTTTGCATGTCACTATTAACTGAAATTGTGCATTGCCCAGTTTCAGTCTTTAGTAGGCCAGGCTAGACTGTGCATTGCATAGTTCGAGTAGTTAGCCAACGTCTTGATAACATGAGCTATGCCTTGAGCAGTATTGGCAGTCTCCCAACCTCTGAGTGAAAATTGCACAATCTTGACAGACGGTCACACAGGTATGTTACATGTCATTCCTATAGTTTGTTTTGGTTTTCGACTGATAGATTACATTTCATGAGTGTTTCTATGTCTCTAGGTATCATAGGTGTTCACCTTCCTCTCAACAACACAGGAACAATGACTTGCAGGAGATAAAATTCGAAAACACCATTTAAAGCACAACTCAAGATGTAATCGATTAAGTGTCTATGAACTTGCATATCTATGAAGACATCAAGTTGCTCATGGACAAGGATATGAAGATGAAATGGAGGCAACGTCATAGTGAGCAACACCATCAGCAACAGCGGAAGGTAGCACACTTACATGTGACAAATGCATGAGGAGGGTTGTTGATAGCGTAGAGGTGTAACAAAGTTGTAAGCTCAAGTAGATCCACTTATAATGAAAGCATCTTTAGAGATTGAGGTGACCAGGTGACAAGAGGATCGCGCAAAGGTAGAGAGAGAAACATAGAAGGATTTTGAAGTAATGAAGCACCAACTCAAGGAAGAATAGGAGTTGCAGCAAAAACATGAACATCAGGAGACACAACATGCACCAACTAAAGAAACCACACTCATATAGGTTATATTCCCGTTCAGCAGCTGGCATGTGGTAGATATGTTTAGCAGTGTTGTCAATCACATGCAAGGGTGTTTAGGAGCATGGATGTCATTATGCGCACACATGCGATCCCACCCAATTGGCACACTCACCAAGGCAAAGATAAGAAGCAATTCTAACTGAAGCTGAACATGTATTTCGACAATTTGATGTGCATAGTCACCAACACACACTTGGAGATCAACATAGACATTATGCATTAGTATGTTGTTAGTCCAGTTGCACTCAAGACGATGATGTGCAAATTATCATATGAGTTGGACAGAGGAGCCATATCAGTGTACCGGGATGCAACGAAGGCCAGAGTTTGCTTTTAGAAGGATGTCACCATTGAGCACACAGACACCATCACGGATGACCAAGGTTGGCATCAGTTCGCTACCATTGATCATGGCAAGGATTTCAAAGAGTTGGTATTATCACAACTATCCGAGTGTTAGTGATGTCTTGCATGGTTTCTCAAGCCTATTTAATCTCACATGGGTGCATGTGCATATTGTATGTAACGTCTTGTCAAGTGGAAGTTCAAGTGTCAATAGCTAAATGTAACAATCATAAAGTACTTGAAGAGTCACACGAATAGATGAATGGTCATAGCAGGGAATGTCATGGGCCATGCCACCCTTTGTTGTATATAATACCTCATAACTCATTGTATAGGATTTTGGTCATCTAAGCCTTCGATAGGAATATCTTAGAGAAATCTTGGAGAGTATTGTAATGAGCCTTGGATTCTCCACTATGTAGAGCTAGTATATATCTTTGGAGGAGCAAGCTAGACTGGCTGTAACGTTCAGTTGTTGGAACTAGTGGTTGGTCATGGAAGTATTGTATGACTCGAACTTTCACTTCTTAATATAATAGATCCAACATGTTTCATGCACATGTAATATTGTATTTCAACTATATTGTTTACTCTATATGATATATGTATATGTTTTCTTACACATGTGTGTATAGAATATTTATGTATATGTATGTATGAATCTTAGTGAAATGTGTTTTTGTTTTAACCATCACTTTGGATAATTAACTTACATGCCTTCTTGTTTGTGATGCATCTTTGCTCAGGTGTTCCCTTCTTAACTCTATGCTTTCACAGGTTTCCAAGGGGTGGACTCACCTTACCCTCAGTGTGTTAGAGCCATTCATACACCTTCCTTGGCTTGGTGTGCATGTCACACCCTTTCTACCAACAAGGACGTCTTACTTTCCTCTGTGTGCAACCTCAGTCAAGGCGATACCATACAACCCACTACTCGGACTCCTACACCAAATGGTCTAAGGACTAGTTGGGACTTCTTACTGAGGAGATCCCCTGGCATGTTAGTGGGTCCACCACCATCAACAACAAGGAATTTCATGTTGAGTCTATATCTCAACAAAACTCAACAAACAACAAACTAATCTTACCTATATACTAATATAAGCATTATTCCAAGTAAATTATCATGCTTAATTCCAATATAAGATACCTATCAACATTAAAGTTTTTATCAGAACACATTTGGAAATAACATCCACATGATTTTAAAAATTTCATCTAGCACCAATTAAAAATGGCATGGGCACAACTTTACAGAACTATATTTTGGAACAATTTAATTTAATAATACTTGATTTGGAATAATTTAATTTAATAATACTTTATGGTCACACTATATTTTTTAATAATTTAAATTTAATTAAATAATTGAGCAATGGCAATGTGTAGCTAGTTACATAAATGATCTCAAATTGCATGGCCATAGAGGATACCTTACATGAAAAAACCATTATTTGCAAATGTTGACACCTAATCTTTTGTATTGGTTGAATATTTGTAAAATAATGTAAATACAAAATAAGGAGATTTGGAATATGAAGAGACACTAGGAGATGAATCCCAATAGTCTATCCCTCCGTGTATATATCAATTATCATCCTTAATGCAAAATCACAATTCATTTGAGGAGTTACCTCCTCGGTTGAGATCAAATGAAATACAACTCTATTTTTGGCTTCACTCTCTACCCTTGTAACTGCCTCCTGCCTCTCTTATGCATATTTTTCAGAACTACAACCTCTGCCATTGTTCCATTCTCTACATTAAGCGTTAATCTACAACGAAATATGTGTTGCTCGGAGTTGCTGGAGGATAGAGTCTGTGCTGCTTGGAAGCGTTGCAGTGCAGTGAGCCTCCTTCATGTTGAGCGAATGGCGTACTGATATGTGGTATGTCGATTTTTTATGACTATGGTATTCAAACTATGGCATCGACTGAGTTATTGATGGTGGTATTACATTGAGTTTTGTGTTATATATATGTTGAACGTTGTGTTGTATATGTGTTGAACCATTGGTCCATGGAGTTATATATTAGTTTAGAATTAATTGATTGTCCACCATGCATTGAATATTGTTTATTACATACTTCCCATCATACATTGAATGTTATTTCATATATTACATACCACCCCGAATCCTCATGCTTTGAATCCTAGAGTGACATCACCACCTCTTCCCACAGTGATACCTCCCACCACCACTGGATACCACCATTTTTAATATATAATGTTGGTCCTGAATGCTCTGTATAATGGCAATTATAGTGTCTATAACTCCCACCTCCATTATATAACTCTCCCATTGTAATACCATACCATTATTAAGCATTTCTCTCCCCATACAACTATTAAGCACCGCCCTCCCACTGTAATACCTTCCACAATTATACATTCATGTTACATTGTGTTATATACCACACTACCTCCATTGAGTGGCATATAACCTCTCTCACTACACCCTCAACCACGCAGTAATACCACTCTAACTCCCAATTTTTCTGTAGTTGCAATTTTATATAACATATTACCATACCATAATATATGCTGCTTGGTATTTCCTCACCATATCTCCGTGGGATACCATTGTGGTGCCACTACAATACGACCCTCCACCATCTAGTCAATACACTCTGCACCATACTACCTGACTATGCAAACTAGCCTTCATGGGCCCATTACCAACCCGCTCCACTTCTCCACCAAACTATACCTCACTACGAAAAAACTCATTTCATATGTTATACTCTCATAAGTTATACTGCCTCCACATGTTGTATAATGACTTCCTCCATATACACCCTCTCCTAAATACTCCCTCACCCATATACTCCCTCTCTGAAATATACCCTCCCTCGTATACCACCTCCCCCAAATAATACCATTGTTTTAATATATCAGAGTTCATATTTTTATACACATTACAACCATAAGAGCAATTATAGTATATTTGCAGCATAGTACATTTTTTACACAATACACACATTTAAAATGCATTTATTGATATTTATTATTGTAGTTATCTAGGGAAAAGAGAACTATGATGAATGGTCACGGAAGATAAAAACACACTCTCATTTTCAATGAGTTGTGGAAATGAGTTTTTGTAGGAGAAGGAGATAATGAACTTTCAAAGCCCACCTCAAAAAAGGAGATTTCCAATTGGGAAAACAAGAATAGAAAGCTTATGCCTTGATTGCAGCATCTGTAAATGAAGAGGTGAGTCACCATATTTCACCATTTTCAAATGACTTTGAAGCCTTACAAAAGTTGAAGGAACTTTATGATCACACTTTGAACTTGAAGTTGTCGAATTGATGATTAAATTGTTTAGTCTTGAATTGAAAAATGATGACCCTCTTTCTTTAGCATCAAATGTAAGATCTATTATGCATGATATCAAAACAACTAGTTTTCAAATAAACATTCCTCTCATAGCTTATGTGAAGGCACTATATCCAAATTATTCAAATTATCTTGAACCATTGCAAGAGAGTGGAAACCTCAAGGAGATTACCTTTGACTCCCTTGAGAAGAATTTTTTTGAGAGAGAGAAGGATTTTGGGAAGAAGAAAAATCCTCAGTTTTCTGAAGAAGTTATGTGTCTTGCACATAAAGAGAAGAATCATGCACAATATTATTCTAGAGGAAGAGGTTGCCATAGAGGTAGAGGAAGAAGGAATTTTAGAGGTAGGGGGGAAGATAGTTCCAAGGAGAAAAGTATAATATTCATTGCATACATTGAAATAGAGATGGATATGATGTATCCACATGCAAGTTTCCTTGGGACATAATTGAGTAGGAAAGAAATCAAGCCAAAGGTAAAATCAATGACAAAGGGAAAGGTAAAACACCTGGATCTGCTCACTATGTTATCACACATTGTAATATTGGAGAAACTGAATACTTATTTATTGCTTCACTTTCTTCTTGGAAGAATGATTGGTTTCTTGATTTAGGGGTAACTTGCCATGTGAATTTTAGAAGATATAGTTTTGAAGAATTTATTGACAATGTTGATGGAGTAGTATACTTTACTGACAAGTCCAAACTCAAGCCGTGAAGGCTTGGCACAACCAGGCTCAAATTGCCTGGTCTTCCAGACTTTCTTCTGCATGATGTTTTATATCTCCCAGAGTTGAGGAGAAACTTTGTCTCTTTGGTCCACATCTACTAGCAAGGACACTCCATTCATATGTTTGATGGAAAGGTTGAGTTAAAAAAAGAATCAGATTGCTCACTTGTCATGATGAGGAAAGAAGAAGAAATAATTCTGAAGTTGCAACATACCTCTTCTCGTGCACAAAACTTCTCATACAATTCTCATTATGATGAAGGTACATTTCCATAAAGTCTTTTATGGCATGCCAGATTTGGACACTTGTATTATGACAACCTTCGTATGTTGAAGAAAAGTTGTGTTATTTGTTTTCCTACAATTCCTAAGAAACATAAGCAATGTGATGCATGTATATTAGGAAAGCATAGAAAATAGTCTTTTCATGATTCACATTCTAGAGCACGTAGACATATTGAACTTATTCATTAATACTTATGTGCCCCATTTCTTATTCCTTCTGCAAATGGAAATAAATATATGATGACATCTATTGATGACTACACCAAAATTTGTTGGGTTTATTTATTGAAGAACAAATTTGATGCTTTTCAAACATTCAAGAAGTTCCATGCATGGATTGAAAATGATGCAAAATCCCATATTGGATCTATTCGCACTGATAATGGAAAATAATACACTTCAAATGAATTTGAAAACTGTCTTTGACAGCATGGGATCAAACATGAAACAATTGTTCCTTATAATCCCCAACAAAATGGAGTAGCTGAAAGAATGGACAAGACAATCTTAAATATGGTATGTTCCATGATGTTTTTCAAGAATATAGAATTGATGTTTTGGGCTGATGTAGTTCTATGTGTTGTAAACCATCTCATAGTAGTTGGTTCCGTCTTTTATGTATTTATAGCTAAGGAAAAAAGAAACAAAATTTGTGCAAGGAGTCATAAGTGTATCTCTTGGGATATTCAAATACCTCCAAAGTATACGATCTCTATGATGAAGTTAATAACAAGTTTGTGCTATCTAGATATGTAAAATTTCTTGAATCTTCTAAGGCTGACAATGTTGTTAAGAGGAAACTTTATCTCTTGGATAGATTCGGACATGCCAAGTCATTTCAAAAATTTGATAATGAGATTCCATATCTTGAAGGGGTGATTCCTATAGTAGATCAATATGTGGAATCTTCTTTTAAATAATTCTCTCCCCCACGTGAAGCTCCAACCAATGATGACACTTTGAGTGATGTGATTGATAGAATTGTGAGAGTCAATCTTCATTCAACCCCAACTCAGTCAACTGAGCAGTTTGAGCCATCTCAGAAATGTCTTCCAAAATGGTTGACAAAGACACTTGAAAGTTTTCATCCTTATGAGATTCGAAAGAGAGAAACAAGAAATTCAACCAGACAAAATGGAGATGATGGAGACAATTCTAATTCACTTGTTGATTTGGATGTCTCTTATGATTGTGAACTGAATTTGTCTACATATTTTGAACCAACTTCCTTCAAATAAGCCTCTTATAATGATGAATGGAAAGAAGTGATGCAGAAAGAGTACGATGCGTTCATAAACAATGGCACTTGGAGGTTGGTTGATCCTCCATTGGGATCCAAACTAATAAGCTGCAAGTGGGTTTACAAGAACAAGTATAAAGCTGATGGGAGACTTGACAAACATAAATACAGGCTCGTGGCAAAAGGTTTTTCACAGAAGGATGGATTCGACTATGAGGAGACCTTTTTTTCCATAACAAAATGGGCTACCATCGAGACACTCTTTGCCTTGGAAGCTTATAATGGTTGGAAATTTCATCAAATGGATGTAAAAACTACTTTATTAAATGGAGATATGAAAGAGAATATTTTTTTGTCCCAACTAAAAGGATTTGAAATGAGAGACTTCGGGTATGTTCAGTATAATCTTGGTACTAAAGTAACTCAACATCTGAAGTTTATATTCCTCTCTCAAAATAAATACTTTGGAGATCTGTTGAATAAGTTTGGCATGGCTGAGTGCAATCCTTTGACTACTCCAATGGAATAGAACTTAAATCTCACATCCACTGAAGGAAAAGAATTTGAGGATGCAACAAAGTATAGACAGCTTGTAGAAAGT